>JABEYC010000062.1:0-95045 GCA_013266195.1 Fusarium zealandicum | reverse complement strand
AACTGTGTTGACATCGGGTTATGATATCAAAGATGCGAAAATAACCCGTCTTCTTTTAATAATGACTATGTTTATGAAAGTGACAGCCAAAGAAGATGCAACAAGGACTAGATGAGAAAAGACGGGGATCATCTGCACCCTGTTTATAGACCACCTCAGGAATGTTTACATCAATCCTGATATATGAGCTGCACTTACCCTACAGTACATAAAAAACGGAATCATCTTACCCCTACGGGTTCCTAGTATTGACGTCCGAATCGTACGAAACATAATCAGGCTTGAGCCATATATGGAACTTGACAGGATGCCAAAATCGGCACAAATAGCACGGTTATAACTAGTTCACAAGACAGTAAACCCAAGGGAGATTTACGCTCGTTCCTTGATGCCACTGTGTTTCTTTTGATATTGTGGCAGCAAATCCCCCTTTGATAGAGATAAAGACACATAGAATAGTTACTTGATGCCTTACGTTGCAGGTAAACAACACGTTCAATAGTTTTCTACAGTCCTAGTAGAATTAAATCAAAATACAAGTAAAACTAAAACTAACAATAAAACCCGCCATTCAATCTAACTTGTGGTAAAAAAAGATAGAGTATAAGCGACACACGACTCTGCAAAGTTTCCGTCCCGACCTGGATCTTGCTTCAAGTATTCCGTAGAGTACACGTAGTTCAAGGACTCCTCTTCATAAGGCACGACCTAAACCGCCTGGCTTGGGAAATCTTGTCCGCGCCTTGATGCTGCTCCTTTCGTGTCTTCTTCGACCCACGGCCCTTTGCCACACGGACAGAAGTCTTGCTGAGCCCTTTGGCTGCCCCTCGAGCTATCCCAACTCCGAGTGCTGCGATGGTCTTTCCGATGGCCAAGAAGATGGGGATCCAAAAGATGCGCTTCTCCAGGTGATTGTCGTGCTCGGATAGTATCAGAGCGGTAGCGGCGGTTGAGTCCTGCTGGGCTTGGCCAGAGTCAGCTAAGCCGTTGGAACCATCGACAGCGACAGGATCGTTGGGCTGGGCAGGGGCATCTCGAGCGTGTCGTAGGAGAGAGCGTTTGTCGATTCCCTCGGGAGAGTCATTGCCAGCCTTGACCCATTCGTCAATATACTCGTCAGACTCAAAGATGTTGTCCGACTCCTCGGACTCCCAGGCCTCGATGGGCAGATTCTCTGGCCAAAGGCCTACAAGATCCATGCTTTCAAGATAATCCTCGTCAAAAAAGTCATCGCCAAACTGTGTAGCTGCCTCGGCGCCCATGCCCATGGCGACAAGAGGCAAACACCTTCCGACGCGACGTGCCATTCTGCGCTTATCCTGGTCACGCTTGTCATTCCATTCGCGTTTCTTGGGCTCAATCTTGTTACGCAGCCTCCGTTCCTTGTCAAAGTAGTCCTTGCGCATATTCTCCTGCTTCTTGGGGAGCTGCTTGCGCTTCCCATCCGGATCGGCAATGCAGCGCTTCTTGGGGAGGTCGGGCTTGGTGCCGGCGCGGCAGCGAACGCAGTTGGTGCAATCATCAGGATCAATGATCTTGCCGCGGGGGCAGCGATCACGGCAGCGGTTGCAAGCTTCGGGCTGCTGGCGGGCGAAGAGGTTGGAGGGGAGGTCGCCTGAAGAGCTCACAGCGACATGGCTGTGGGGGTCTTTGGAGCCGTGATGCCACAGATGTGCCCTTAGGAGAGCGCTGGGAGGGACATGGGCAGCCAGGACATGATTGACGATGAGGAAAACGGCCTTGGCCGCTTTGGTGAAGTGCATTTCGTCGGATGGGAACACGAGATGCAGGATAAAGGCAAAGGAGAGGATGCAAAAGACAGATATCAAGGGCAGAACTAAGAGACAATACAGTTCAGTCTATGTAAAGAAGAGAATGGATATGGGTGCAATACTCGTGAGGCTGTCTATCCCGGTAATAACATCCCGTGCCATGACAATACATGGATAATCTCACTTGGGCTGTGTCCTGAGCCGGAAGCTCATCGGCCCCCTTGACGCCCTTTGGCGCCGTACTTGACGCGTCTATGCGCATAACCACGTCTTGGCTATATGGCCTAGTTAGTTCTTTTTTCCATCCGAGGCATCAGAGCGCCTAGATGCAGCATCGAAATTAGGCTCTGCTTAGTAGAAGTACCCCTGAGGCAAACGAGGGCCAGTGAGTATCAGGGAGAACCGGCTTGGCGTCGTAGAAAATAGGCGCTGGCATCTGCTGCATGATCCTCCTAGGAACTAAATGCGTAACGATATCGGTGGGAACTGACCCTGAAAGGCTGAGAGCTAATATCCGCACCCCTGGCCTCTTCCTCGGGCGCTTACGTACAATATAGGCCAGGTATAGGCTCAGGGTCCCCCTGGCCGTCTCACCCGCAGCCCTTTCCGCAATTTAGAGTTAAAAAGAAGCTTGTAACTTCTTGGCCTGATAGCTAGCTACATACAGATGGAGTTTCGCCTGTAGCTAGTGCTTACAATGCAGTCAGCAGCCCGGCGGCTCATCGGAAATTATCTTGGTCTCATGGCTACCGCGCCTAAGTCCCTTGCATATCGTCAAGTCATGTAAGCGACAATCCTGCGTCTCCCCTGATTACCCCGGGCGGCAGTTCTACGTTACAGAGGCTTCGTGTCAGAGACGAGTTATTGACTAAATCAGAACCAAGGTTGGCGTTTACTATACATCTTCATTTGCGTTCAAGAAAGTACAATATGTTTTACTACAACGTCTATTATCCTATTTACAAAGAATTCCCGTCTGCAAACTCCTGTAGCTGAAAGGTCAAAGAAACCTAACCCTAAGAACCATCACCAACCATTGCTCACTCAAGATAATCTGAGCCCTATAATCAATTAGCAGGTTTCACTAAAGCAAATTTATACCTTGGCACCTCTCTTACTCACCCATTATTCCCAAAGATCCCAGACTTGATACGAATGGAAAGCCCTGCCCTCATCTGGCTTGAGACAGCCGCCATTCTCATCGCCGTGTCCCACGATGGTATCCGGGTTGCAATCGATGGAATCAAACAAGACCACCATGAACGGATCGTCGACGGGTCCGGTGCTCTCGATGATTAGGGAGCCTGCATTGGCTCTAGCACTGTCCAGAGTCTGGCAGCCCTGGTCAGGGCCAAGGACATCTTCGAGAAGCTTCTGGCTGGTGCACTGCTGGGAGGCATAGTAGTGGAACTTGTAGGCATTCACTCCCGTCAGAGCCAAAGCCAGGATTGCTAGAGTGTTGGCGAAAGAAGGCATTGTAGAGTTGAAGCGGTGTGAATAGGATGGAGAAAAGCGAAGAAGACTAGAAGATGGTGAATCAAAACCAGCAAAGGAGAGGAGATATGACTTGAGGGTGATGAAAGAAGAGAGTGGTACCGTTTGACCTATAAACCGTAAAGATGGGGAACTGTTGATGGTCTGGTCAAGTGAGCCGGTACGCATATCAACGAAACTTAGCTCAGCTCCTGGAAGTGTTCAGCCCCCTTGATAACTTGGCGGTAAGCATGTACCCGCCGAGGCCCAAGCGCCAGGCTTAGACCAGGCTAGGTTCATTAGGCGAAGCAAGTTTGTAGTGATACACGACAAGGCGCAGATTGGTGTTGCGTATCTTCGTAAGCGCCCTTGGCTGTAGCGCCAAGAACCAGAAGGATCTAGATGTAGTAAAGCTGCAGGGGCTCACGGTGAGATCTAATCTTCTACATATTTTTATATTATTCCGACCATGGAAGAAGGCCGGGGGCGGTGAGTTTAAAGCGCCAAACTGATATTACCGCCAATGGCAATGCTGCCATGCACACACTTACATAGTGGGATAGCATTGGGGACCATCTCTCGGTTGCAGAGAAAGCCCTTGTTGAAATTGACTTGAATATACGCCCCAGTCAGGGGATTCAGCCTAGTAGCCTCACAAATTAAGGACTCTCATCCCTTCGGCCTCGCGCTTACAGCCATCTACTGGGACTGCCCCATCTCAGGATTTGAACTGGTTCCATATACTCAGCACCTTTCCCCGTCTGGTCTGGCTCTCGCTCATTTTCCTTTAGGTCCCATAACTCATCTATCACTTTCATTCTTTCTGGAGATCAACCACGATGCTTCTCAAACGTCTCTTCTTGAACTCTTTTGTTCTCGGCCTCGTCGCTGCCAAAGTAAGCCCGCATGAAAGGTTGAATGGCAACGCTCTCGCAAAGAGCGACATCCCTCTCGAGCCTCGTCATGCTGGAATCAACTTTCGTGGCGTCCTTGAGAGTCGGGCAGAATCTGACGAGGAAGACGACGAGGACGCCTGTCTTCCAAGTCCCTGTCGCGGCGACAGTAACTGCCGCTCAACCACCAAGAAGAAGGCTTCGGCCAGAAGCGTCGACCAGGCTCAATACGCTCGGAGTGATGACTTGGTCAACGAATCGGATACGGGGTTGCTTAACCTCCTGAAACGAGACATCGACCGACCTGAGGAGGGTGGCATTGATGCGTGGTTCTCTTCCCAGTGGGACCGTGATGACATGACCGAAGTGCCCCTCGAAGACGAGAGGCAGTCGTCCAGAAACCAGAAATGGGACAACTCTCCTCGCAAGGTTGGCATCAAAGGCATGTGCGGGTGCACATCAGTCATTATCGCAGACAGGAAGGGAGCCTACATGGTAAGTCTGGACAGCCAAGCCCGTTAGTGATCGTAGCTTACCTTTACACCACAGTCTCATTTCTGGGAGCTCCGGCATTTCAAGATGTTTGAGGCGGGCCGTCAAGACGAGTTTATCCCCGAAGTCATCCAAGAGCTCGAGCAGGCCATTGGCTGTGGCGATTTCGACAAGAAACGAGATCGCCACACCAAGGTAGCCATCTACACCAAGGCTCTGCCAGAGAATGGCGCTGTTCGGTTCCCCAAGTCGGTAGACCGTGTCAAGCAGACCCTGGTGGAGAGGATCCCCGGCCTCAAGAAGAAGCACATCGCCGTGATTCCGTACCACTCCGCCAAGGGAAAGTCTGAAGATACCTCGGTCGCAGACGGAAAGGTCATCGTCGCGTATGATCCCGCTGCCGAGGAGGGCAAGGCGGGCTTTGACATTTGGGCGGGGACCATCTTTGACGGTGGCAAGAGGATTGAGCCCTCGCAGAATAACTCGCCTGTTTTGAGCACTCGGTGGAACAGTGATGGTTCAGAGTCGGATCCTGGTGAGGATAGTGGTCCTGATCAAGATGATGAGGAGGGAGTAGCGGATACGAACAATGGGCGGTGCACTTGGTCGTGGTGTACGATTTTGTAATAAGGGGTGTATTTATACACGACTGTTTAGTAAATATGAGATGAATATAGCTAATATGAGATATCCGTACGAGAAATGATTCAATTCCGAGTAATATGTATGTGATCTGGCCTGTTTATAACCGCTATAGACGCGAGGCTTACAGCGCCAAAAGCTCTGCTGTAACAGCATTACACAGTGCTATAAATAGACCCACCGTCATTGCCTTCTCAGCCTATATAAGTAGGCGCCTACAGCACCATTTGGCATGAGAACTACCTCTGTTTACACACATTCTCAGCTTTCTATCTCCCTTTGTCATCCATCCATCCCAAAGACTCACTACCATGGGGTCTATCCTCTCCAGTGCCACTGAGCCCTCAGAGGCACCATCAACAGAGACCCGACAAGAACCCATCTCTGAGAACCCAAACAAATACCGCTTCCCCCTACACGAAATCGGCCAAATGCTCGACCCCATCGCCGCCCGCCTGGCCTGGGCCCAGGAAGCCATCGCCGCCGGTAAAGACCCCAACGCTCTCGAAGATGATGCGCGCTGGGAGAGGAACCGCAACCGCCCATTGCACGCCGCCCTGGATCATGCCGGCGACCGCGATGTGCATAACGGCCGCGACCGCGGACACGCCGAGAGTCTGGATCTCATCAAGTTTCTGATAGACCAAGGCGCGGACCCGCGGCTGAGGGATTGTCTGGGCAAGCAGACTCCAGCCGAGGCGGCGCGTCTCGAGGCGCAGATTAGTCCGACGGAACGGAGCAAGAGGTTCTACGATGAGGCCGCTACGATCCTGGAGGAGGCGGAGAAGACTTTGAATGGTATGTTGTCAAGTAGTCGACCTTTTGTGTTTCCGAGCGCTGACCAGATGTAGAGAAGGAAAAGTCTACGGGAGCCCATGAGTCCTCGTCGTCGGACACTCGGCAGGTCGAGTGTGTATTCTGCAGGGAGGACAAGTCGCACAATTGGCATTATTGGTGCTATCTAGGCACTAACGACGAGCGGCGGACATTTCAAGTGACAGATAATGAGGTTCGGAAATCCAAGGACGCAGGGCTCATGGATAGCTCATCTTGAGCTGCAGGTTCTCGGGTGCGGCATTAGAAGCAGGATGCGTCTTGGTACGCCGAGTTTTGGCTCTATCTTGGTTTGTATCTTTTTGTATATACTATACAAGATTCTTCAGTGACTCAGCACATGCAACAGACAATTTCGTCACTTCCTAAACCACATCATAACATCCAAGTGCTGATAGGAACTGGACATATCAGTCTTGGAGCAACAGCGTCTACCTCACCACTCCAACGCTACCACTGTCATCTATCGGTCAAATACCTTGCCTGGGTTCAGAAGCCAGCTAGATACATGTAAGAAGCCATCGAATCATAAGGAAATAGCCAAACTCACTGCGGATCCAGGGTCTCTTTCAGTGCTTTCATGACTCCTATGGTCGCTGGGCCCAGCTCCTTCTGGAGACAGTGCTGATAACGTTAGACAAAAGACGTGATAAATCCCACGTCAGAGGACTAACCTTTTTACCAAGTCCAATCCCATGCTCTCCCGAAACCGTGCCCTCCATCTCCAAGGCCCGCACCATCATGGAATCCACGCAGTCTGAAACCGCCTGCCGTTGTTCTTCGACGTCCGGGTTGTACATGACCACCTGGTGAAAGTTTCCATCACCAACATGGCCCAAGACGCTGCTATATAGACCGAGCTTGCTAGCCCTCTCCTTGGAGATTTCTACAATCGTGAGATGAAATACTCTACTCTTCTACACGGGGGCGGACTCACCGATCAGCTCAGCCATCCGAGAGAGCGGAACTGCAACATCAGTTGACCAGATCTGGGTCCCCTCAGGTCTAGCAGCAATGTTCGCCCAGAGAGCCTGTTTCCTCGCTGACCAGAGTGACTGCATCTTTTCCTCTGTATTGGCCGACTCAAAGGCTTGGCAGCCGTTTGACTTGACAATCTCCTGTGCTAACTGCATGCTGTCTTTGACGGTGTTTTTGGAACCGGAAAACCTGCAAGTGGTCAGCCATCTATCTCAGCATCATCTAGCATGTTACTTACTTGAGAAACAAGGTCGGCTTCTCGTCCCACATTCTCCCACCAGCTCCTCCACTCTTGTTGATCACCTTCATCTGCACATCGTCCATCAACTCCAGAGCAGCGAGGGGTACACCTCGCCGCATCATCTTGAAAGCGGCATCGGCCGCCTCCTTGACCGTCGAGAAGGTAGCAATCGCCACACTCAAGGTTTCTGGTATAATGGCCAGTTTCAGCGTTGCTTCGGTGATGATTCCCAGGGTTCCTTCAGAACCAGTAAAGAGACCCGTCAGATTGTACCCTGCCGACGTTTTCCGAGGTCGATGGCGGGTCTTGATGATAGATCCGTCTGCTAGCACAACGGTGAGGCTGACCACATAATCCTTCATCGTTCCGTATCGCATCGCGTTCGTTCCGCTGCAATTGGTTGCAATCATACCGCCAACCAGTGCTGTAGGACTAGGGTCCAGAGGAAGAAAAAGACCAGTAGTCTTGATCTCCTCGTTCAGATTGGTCCAGTTAACTCCAGCCTGCACCACGACGTCCATGTCCTCTGGGTGGAAAGCAACGATCTTGTTCATTTCTGAGAAGTCAAGGCAAATGCCAGAGTGTGGAGAGCTAAAGTTGCCTTCGACGCTGGATCCTGCACCGTAGGGAACCATGGGAACTTTGTACTTTGTGCAGATACGTGCAATTCCCGATACTTGTTCTGTCGAGCTGGGTCGAGCGATGGCTACAGGGCGAACGTCGGTGTTGGAGGTCGACCACTCAGAGTAGCCATGCTCGTCGAGATCGTCAGAGTCTACACTGACAGCATCATTGCCGAGAAGTTGACGAATCTCATCAACCGCCTTGTCTCATCAGCAGCATATTCACAGACTTTGGTAGTACCGTACCTTGGTCATAGTGGCCTTGTCGGCGTATGTCGCCCGGACCCTAGATCGCTGCTCATCTGTTTCTTTCCACATGGGCTTGGACTCCTCGGCTGGCCTCTGAAATAGACTGAAATTGATAGCGGACGCAGTGGCCAATCCACCTATCACGGCGCCAGCCACGGCATAGCCAATGGGTCGTTGAGAAGTGCTGGGTCGCAAAGTGGAAGAACGTCGTACTGCAATTGTTCGTCCAGATCTCTTGGTTGGTGCCAATAGAGACCGCGTGGCAACCAGCAAGGGCATTTGTGTTTGTTTCATCTTTTCAGTCGTGATTCGAGCCGAATTGGTTACTTCGAAGTAGAGGTTATTGAGTTGTAGGTCTCAAGATCGACAGCGACACAAGACTGGCTTACTATCTCCGTTTGAGCCACCATCGGATACTCCCAAAGCAGAAAGACTTCCAATTTCCCCGCCGGGTCGGATCTGCGTGGGGCCGCCATCCGGTCTCGGGGCCCAGGATAACCTCTTTCTCATCCGTTAGTCATTAATTGCCTAATGATTGGGTGCTACGCCATGATAGAGCTTGGGATAGCTGCTTGCCAGGATGGTCGAGTCTGGGTAATTATCTGGGGCAGTTGGAATGTCCGATGTTTAAAACTGATGCCGCCTCCAGGCATCTCCATCCACAGCAGCAATGTCAACAGCGAGTTTTGTGATGGACTTATATCGGCCATGCCAGCAACTCCATATAACCCCATCGCATTCCAAGTGGCCTATTCGGGGAAGTTCAATCTTCTATAGCTTCTGCATACGAATTGGACCGTGATCCGGACCCCATCATTAGTCCTCAAACGGGTCGTCCGCGAGTCAATGAATAGAAGACCGACCCGATGGCGAACTGTTCGGTTCGGCAGCCAGCCTTTCCGTACGTCCCGCGATCTGGGTCGCCCTCATCGCCAAGAAGTCTGGCGAATGGCTCCGTTCCAGACAACATATCCTCTCCTATCTTGAGCGTACGGTCAAAGTCTGCCAGCTTCACGTGTCCAGCGGGATACAAAAGCATATTCCCTAAACAAATATCGCAGTGGGCCAGACCAAGTTCTTCAAGCTAGGCGGCAGCAGCGCCAAGCTGCTTCATCCAACGGAGGCAACGCTCTAGGGGTTGTCTTCTCACAACCCCCATCACTCGCTGAGATAGCTCGTCTCTCTGCTGTTCTTCCCCAAGAAGGGATGCAAGATCCCCATACGTGGCATATTCTAGGAAGATGGCTTGCTCGGTTCGGTAGAAACTTCGGAAAATAAACGGCGACGGAGGATAACGCTCAAGTATGTCGAAAATAGTTCGTTCATTGGCCAAGTTGCAATTTCGGCCAGGGCGGACCTTCTTGACAACGATATAACTGTTCAACTTGAAAGTAAACCCAGTGCTACCAAGGCTGAGTAGTCGAGGGCTAATCTGTGCATGCACCGAATGACTTGGCTTTTCCATAGCTTCCACGAGCATTGACAAGGAGGCGTTTGGGAGTATTCGTGACGCGGAGATGGTAGCGAGTTCGAAGTGGTTGTGTAGGAGTTTGGAGACCAGACACGTCGTCGCTTTCTCACTCTAGGGCATTATGGCCAAAGCATATAGCAGTGCGGGGATCTGTTGTATATAAGTGATGCTGCGAACGACAATCGACCGTAGGGCCTACCGGGGTTGCATTTGCAGAGGTTCATGATAATGCTTCAGGTAGACCTGTCGACGCAGCCTGAGTCCCAAGTGAATCCGCTGAAGCAACGAACCCCGCGTGCGAGCATAAACCAGCATATTCTACGCAGGTGCGAAGCCAACGAGGCAACTTGCCTACCTTGGCGGGAGGCCGCCTCATTAACGGAGAGTATCCCTGAATTGAGCTGAGCGGCTCCAGCACTGAAGGACATACTAGAACGTGCTGCCCTTATTGCAGCCCAGCACTTGTTCCAAAACGACCTCATCTTGTCTTCCCTTTTTCAACAAATTCCAGGCGGTACACCATCTGCTTGCTATCCTTCAAAGCAGCTGTAAACAGCTCGAAGAGCTATGGTGCTTCCAACAGAGGTTGACCTAAATTCTGGGGTTGATTATATGTGATTGAATTGAAAATCCCGCCACTTGGGCAAGCCCCTTAGATAGCATCATATATAGTTGTAAATTTTTATTATTATATAATTATAGTTATAAGTCTTACTAGGTAATTAATCACTCCCTCTTATATCTCTCTGCGCATTGTATAACACCGCTCTTGCATTAGACCAATCCATCCGTCAACCCAATCAAGTAATTCACCCAAAAAGGCAACCCTCCACCAACGCCGCAACACCATCACCACATCACCACCGCATCAACAAAAACACTCCATCCTCCTCTACCAAGAGCAGAATAGGTCAAAAAAATGAATCACATGCCTCGTACTGGAATCGAACCAGTGATCTCATCATGTGCAAGAGCCAGAAGGCGAGTTCTGGTTGGAGTTACTAGTGATGCGCTTTACCACTAAGCCAACGAGGCTTGGGAGAGTAGGTGTCTCTCGGATGCTTGTTGTTCCGCGAGTAGAATGGGTATATATGCAAACAGCATGAGACTGTCATGGGTTGAAAGAGGACTGAGGGATAGTATCACTGTCGGACGGTCTAGGAACATGTCTTTCACTATGAGGCGCAACACCTTCTTTCCTAGAATACATGTATATCTTGTACTTCGACATATCACCCGTATCTCTCACGACCTTCAAAGTAAAATATTACTAGTACAATAAATCGATAGCTTACCCTACAGACATATTCGATGATCTCCGGGAACACAGAAGAAATCATTATACGTCTAGTTGCTGACCTAGGGTGCCAGGCCCAAGTATCGATATGTAGTATCGACGTAAAGTTCTTATTATCCCAGAATAAGTTGGGATGCCAGTCTCGATGCCTTTTAAAGACATGGCGGTATTGGAGATACAAGTGCGGGGTGATAGAGTAGGTAATATTATAGGCCTTTAATTACAAAAAGTTCAACAGTTACTCATTCTTTTGAGGGCGGGGTGGGTTCTTCCGAGGTACTCTCCCCCGAGTCCTTGACTGAGCCCTCTGCAGAACTCTGCTCAGGAGTGTCGCTAGGAGAGTCAGATGAACTCTCGACGGGGCTCTCTTGAGAAGCCTCAGAGGCAAGCTTAGCAGGATCCTCGACGGTGCCCTCTCTGCCACGCGGCACCCATGGTTGTGATGGCGAATTTTCCTCGGGCAACAGAGCCTCGAGCTCGGCGAGAGCCGTATGGCATTCCTCAATCTTCTTCTCCTGGTCACGCCGGCACGACTCCTGCCTCTGCCAGACCTTGCGGAACGCCTCGACCATGAAGCCCTCGAGAGGCACCTTCTTTTCGGCATTGTAGTCGTACACGACGATATCCTCAAAGGTCTTGGCAGCAACTCTTCGGTGTCGCTCGGACAGGATGATGGATTCGAGCCAGATGTGGTTGGCATCCTGGCTGGGGGCGTGGATGAGTCTGTGGAGGACGGTTACGCGATCGGGGTATGTCATGGGCTGGACATGTTAGCATGGCGCGATTGCTCTCGGAGGAGGGATACGTACAAACTTGTAGTCGGTCCTGATGCTGCGCAGGATGAGGCCAACGCCCTTGGGTGTCATGAGCTCGTCCCACAGCCTCCGCTGGGTCGAGTGATTCGTGTGGGCAAAGGTTCGCAGCCAATTGACGCGGCCAGACTCGGCGTATCGGTTGTAGACGACGTTATTTACGTGGCCCTGCGATCCGAGTTAGCTGCGTGTATCCTAGGCATTGGGTAACCAGTCTTGACTTACCATGCTATCCTGAGCCGCACCCAAGTCAATGGCTATTCAAGGTAAACATCCACGGTAGAGCGCTCGGAGAGGACTCACCATTTCTCCCCAGGAGACCTCGTGCCTATCCAGTCCTCGCACGTTGGGGCTGGCGAGGAAGCCCTGGTGGCCAGCATACATGTTGATCCACGACGACCCTACCTGTTTCTGCAGCTCCTTGAGGTCGTTACTCGCCCGGGCCGGGAGGACTTTGCTCCTGTTCTGAAGCCATCGCATTCGATAGAGCAAGTCTGACAGCCATCTCGAGCTGTACGCGCTCTGGAACGGCTGGCGATGCGACTGTTCCTTGGAGGGGAGTCCTTCTGTCGAAGACGTGGAGTCTGTTGAGAAGCATCGAGTCGGTCGGACGAGGGCCTTGGTCGCGGGACCGCGGAAGTATCTGGGGATTCGTGCTATCGTGGCCATTTTGACGTGAATTTCGTTGATGGAGCGAGCTGTCGAGCAAGCTGTCGTCTGCGGCAGAAGAGGCACACATGGACGAAATTGTTAATTGGGGCCAGTAGACGTTGGCCCAATCAGAGTCGTGGGTCAATGCTGTCGTTATACGTCATTGCCGAGGCACGAAGGGCGCATCTGATAAAACACGACCTCGCTTTTAAAAAGAAAGACTTGCTATATTAATGTATAATCAGCTACAATACCCGATACTCCCTCAACCTCTTGTTCAGATTCCAACCCACAATCATCCAAGCCCAGCAGTGGCTTCCTCAATGGCTTCCTTCAGCTCCGTCTTGCCCAGGACAACCTCAACATGGCTTGGCTTGGACGCATCCTTTTCCGCAATCCCGCCAGGTAAAAAGCTCGTAGCCATTTCAACCCAATCGCCCACAATCTCAGGAGGAAACACTTGTGAGTAGAAGCCCGGAAGGTCCTCTCTCTGCACAGCCTTCACCTCAACCTCCTTTCCCAACGCCTGTGAAAACGCCTGTTGGACATCAAGGGCCGAATATGGCCGGGGCCCGTGAAGCTCAAAGATGTGCGGCTTTGCGGAAGAAGTCGACTCCTTGACGAGCTCTGTTGCAAGAGTGTGGCCGATATCCTGGACCGCTATCATCGCCACTTTAAAGTCCAAGGGTGTAATGGTCGAAAAGAAGAATGGCTCCGGTGCTTTGAGGGTTTCCAGCGCCATTGTCCAGTTTTCCATAAAGTACGCACATCGCACATAGACAATCTCGGCAACGTTGGTTGATTTGAAGACTTGCTCGGCAATATGATTCGTCTTGATCTCACCCTGCAAACGTAAGAGGCCTTTTCACTAATGACATTAACTGGTACTTACAACTCCCTCTGCAAACTCGGCGCCCATGCTGGAAAGAAGCACTAGCCTCTTGACTGTCCCAGACTTGTCAATGGCATCGCAGACATTCTTGGAGACCAGGTTGGCGTGGTCGGCAATATTACGGCCATCGCAGACTGGTGGAGTAATGGCGAGAACAGCATCAGAGCCCGAAAAGTCGAGTGAAGAGGCATCCGAAACATCCGCCTGGACGACTGTGAAGTTGTCATGGGTTTTGAATTCATCGGGGACCTTTTTGACGTCACGGTAGAGGGCTCTGACTCGCAGGTTCTGGTCTCTGGGCGAGAGTAGTGAGCGTACGATAGCGGCACCAGTCTTGGTGCTGGCTGGAGCGATAGTGATTTGCATGTTGAGTGACTCCACTGACTTGTAAAAGGTAACGTGGAGTACTGATGAAGCTTGAGGAAAGTCGAAGGGGGAAGCTGAATAATAAAAGCAAGTAAAAGGATAACGCGTGATAAACTCGTGAGCAATCGCCACTGACTGGGAAAAGTCGTTGGCTGGTTTGTAAAATGAACGTCTTCACGTTGTCGAGGGCTGAAAGAGGCAAGTCGTGTGAATCACGGCACGATCGTCGACGAGTTGAGATATTGATCCTAAGATGATAGCTTGACACCATAGTGTCACGACATGCACACGATCAGCCCATCAAAGTATTAAATGGTTTGATGGAAGTTACAAGAGCTTCCGTCACAATATTTAGGTTGTAGTCCGTGGTTTCGCCGGTCTTATGCTTGGCATTGGGTTGTTTAAATCTGCAATAGATCAACTAACTATGCCTACAAGATGGATGCTAGGATTTATAAACACCACGTGTAGACTATTCGACCTGAGATGCTATTAATCATTGCGGCGTGGTAGATTTCAAACATCGTAACAACGTTAATTTAGTTCAACACCATATCATGCTTAAACCAGGTATGGCTCCCACTAATAAACTCCTCAACTGAAATAGCAAGAACCAACGCCGAATCAATGTGAATGGCTCATATATACAGTCATGAAATATGTTGCAATGCTATAGGCAAGTCTTTTGCTTCAACCTACTCGTGCTCCTCTAGGCATGTTTTCGGACATTATGAAAACTGTTCGCACGGCTAGCCGAGGGAGTACCGCGAGGCGTATGGCGAGGAGTGACACGGTTCTCGCCAATGAAGCGATGCGAGTTGCTGTACTGTCGCTGATAAGCAGGACGCTCGACATCAGCAGTTGCAGTTGAGCCTGGCATCTGGTTAGTTGTTTTCCTTCTACAAAGACAAATGTTACACCTACTCGCACGCCTGGTATCATAAGGAAGACGGCGTCCATCCATGTCGTGCTCTTGACGCTGGCCCGCCAACTTCTGAGCAAAAGGCGATCTCTTTCGAAGAACAGGACCCTTCCAGTAAATGACGTAGACGGCAACGACAAGCACAAAGGAGATGCAGAAAAGAATGGTCGAGGCGTATTCGAGGTTCTTTCCAGACTCCTTTCCAATGTTTTGGAAGAACGGGGTCGCGGGGACTGTCAAGACACCAGCAAGGAAATCTCGGGCCCAGCCATTACCTCCAGTTGCCGAGGCAGAATAAGGTCCGTCTCGTAGATAGTCAGTACATGCATCAATAATGCTCCTGAGAAAATGCACTTACAGGCACAAATCATGTAGTCAATGGTAGCCATGTAGATGGCATAGTTGGCAATTCCAACGATAGCAGCAAAGACCATGGAGCCGATCCAATGAATGGGGGGTCCCTGAATAGTCCAAGCAAATCCGATCAACCCGATAGGCAGGCAAGGGGCAGTATAGAGAAGGAACCGCAAACGGGACTCGTACTGAGCCCGCTCATCATTGGGGTTGTCTCTGCGCTCCTTCATGTTCTTCTTGATGGCAGGGATGAAAGCAATCCAAGCCAGCACGTAGCCGACGCCAATGGGAATAAAGGCAAGGCCGACCTGGATAGTGGAAAACTCCCACTGCGCATACACCAGAGCAAAGGACTGGATAAACATAAAGATTAGGGCGTCGGAGAACCCAGACAGCAGAGACAGAACCAGGACAATGGGCTCGGTGAGGAACATCTTGAAGGGACGAGTCCAGGTGACGAGGATCTCCTTTGCAGAGAAACGGTCTCGGAAGGGAACAAGCTCATCGGGACCCCAGACATTGGCGTTGGTCTCCTTTCTGCGCTTCTTGGCAATTCGGTTCATCATGATTGTGCTTCGAGTCTCGGGGACAGTCAAGGCATGCAGGATCTGTACAAAGCCACCGAGGATGAGCTGGATCCAGATCGACCACCTCCAGTCGAGGTAGTGCTCAGAGAAGCCGCCGACAATGGGTCCCAGAACAGAGCCGCCAACGGAAGAAAAGACGACATAAGCAACAGCGTACTGCTGATTATCCGCCTCCCACATGTCGGCAATCATGCCCAGCGTGACGGATCCGCCGGCGCACGACAAGCCGCCGAGGGCCCGGCCGACCAGGATAGTGGCAAAGTTGGGCGCGAGGGCAACGGGGAGCTGCCAGACGTTGACGAGGAACATGGAGGCCTGCATGATGGGCCAGCGGCCAAACTCCTCGGACCAGGGCGCCCAGAGCTCACAGCCAAAGGCGTAGAGGACCAGGAAGATCATGGCGCCGCAGCGGGCGGCCTGGGCGCTGACGCCAAACTCCTCGGTGATGCCGGGGATGGCGTTGGAGTAGAGCGAGGTGTTGAAGTTCATCGAGACCTGCACCCAGAAGATGACGGTGAGGATGTACCACTTCTTCCACGTGGGGAAGCAGAAGCCCAGCTCGTCGTAGCAGTCGTCCTCTGTGATCTCGTACTTGTCGTAGGTGCCCATCTTCTCGAGGCCGGTGCCGGTGGCATTGTGCACCCGCTCCGTGTTGTTGTTGTTGTTGTCGTCACCGCTCGAAGGGTTCTCCGTAGTCGACCCTTGGAGCCGCGAGTTGGCAATGTTGAGGTCCTCATGGTTGATGACCTGGGGAGGGTCGTGGGAGAATTGGGTCGGCATTTTGGGACCAGCTAGTTGCGTTCACCCACAGGAGCGTTTGTCTTGTCTTGTTCTATTCTTGCCTCTCCCCGGGGGGGCATCTGCCTCACATATTATATAAACCCCCGGGGGGATCATCGAGGCGGTTTTGACTAACAAGAGGCGGCTCACTGAACCCACTCCCTGACATCACTGCACTCTAGTCATGGTTCGGTTTCCATGGAAGGGTTAGAGACATGCCCTTACCCAGTTGGTGTCGTGGAGCCAAGAGTGGAGCGAGCTGAGCCGTTCTATCCGGCGGATTCAGAAGCCAACAGACACGCCGCAAGAGATGCACTGAAGCCGCTGGCTGCAGCGCTTGGAAAAGTCCGGGGGAGCCAGACAACCTAGCTTACCTACTTTGTTTGTTTATCTTGTTGTGCATCGGGTATCAGCTTTGACAGTCTGGGGTTGATGATGCTGATCCCGTTGGCTTCCTCGAGTTGCCTCAACCGACTCGGCCGAGAGCACCCGGAACCGAGGCAGCAAGTCAAACAAGCCAACGCCGTTTGTTTCCCGTGATGACGTCTCCAAATCCACAAAACGAGGCAATAGAGAAGAGTTTTCTTTTACGTCCCCGTCGCCAAAACTTGTGATCGGAGATGGGCAACCACGAGATGATATTCCAGGCAGCACAATTCTTGCAGCTCCACACACTCCACAGCCCGGAAGCGGTTCTGAATGATCTTCCTCTCTGTCCAGTTTATTCCCATGCCGCCCCTAGCTAATAAACAAGAATGCATTGCGTCACTGGGGACTTTTGGGACGCCTCCTGTAAAGATCCGACCCCCCCTGGTCTCCCAAGCTTCCAGCGGGACATCTCCCGAGAACGCTTTTCTTGGCCCAGATGACCCGTCTGGGCATTAAAGAGCCTCACCGGGAGGTGGTGTGACAGCATGATGGAAGGGTTACAGGCCAAGACCGGGTGATCCTTTGTCAACCAACAAACATGGCTTGAAGAGAAACAAGGACGAGCACAACGTCATGGCACAGAATCTTGACAATAAGCATAAGCATATTAAAGAGACTCCACTGACTATTACATCCAATACTACCTCGTAGTACGCTCTTCTTTGTTCTCGCACGCGACCGACCACTCGAGTCCGCTTTGTTCTCCACGGACGCGGCTCTGGAGCACGGAGCCCACCACGGAGTCTCTTGTATGCGATCATCAGGATATACAACGCTGGAGCCTGATTCTTTGAATATGCGGCAGAGAATTATTGGGGCTTTTCTATATATTCATATTTTTTACTGGGTAAACACTCCCCAGTTGAGCCAAATCATCTGCATCGTCAGCCGACTGCCGCCCTGACCAAAACCCTGTTCTTTATTGATCTTGTTCCTTGCTACCGAAGTCGGAGAATACGACAATTCTTGCCTGTGATTCGGTGTCCATTAATGTCGACTCTAGAGTCAGGTAAGAAATTACGTAACGATATAGATTAGATGCTTATCAAAGTAAATAAATGTAGCTTATCGTGATCAAGGCTGCGACTGTATCTGTATCGGGAAAAAGGTCTCGTAGACTTCATGTAAGCATCCGCCTGACAAATCCATGATTTGAAATCACTGATGCTACCGTAATTCCTCATCTCTTGGCTTCAACCAATCAAGAATAAAAGGCAGCCGACTTAATTCAATGTAATACCATTGAAGACTGAAAATGCACTCCAACTATCTGCTTCAACCCGGCCAACTTCACAATGGCTCCTATTCGCACCGCCATCGTCGGCCTCTCATCTACGGCCAAGACCTCGTGGGCCAGCACCGCCCACCTCCCCTATCTCCTCTCCCCCCGCGGTCGGTCCAGGTACCAGATTGTCGCCCTCTGCAACAGCAGCGTGGACGCTGCCCGCAGGTCCATTGAATACTACCAACTATCCCCAAAGACCAAGGCATATGGCGACCCAGAGTCACTCGCCGCCGATACAGAAATAGATCTAGTCGTGGTTTGCACCCGTGTCGACGTCCACCACGCAACTGCCTTGCCCAGCATAAAGGCCGGTAAGACAGTCTTCGTGGAATGGCCGCTTGCCCAAGACGACGAGCATGCGAGAGACCTCACAGCCCATGCAAAGAAGAGCGGCAGCAAGACCATCGTAGGCCTCCAGGGCCGCCTTGCGCCTCCCATTGCCAAGATCCGTAGCCTTGTGAAAGAAGGACGCATTGGAAAAGTTCTCAGCAGCGAGCTACATGCAGCTGGAGGAACCAATAGCCGCGATACTATACCGTCGAGTCTTCAGTTTTTCACCCAGCGGGCCATAGGCGGAAACATCTACACCATCGGGCTAGGTCACAGTAAGTACCCTTTCATATCCTCCACCCATTTATGCAATCAGTTACTCACAGCGTTTAGTCTTTGACCAAGTGCAATACGTCTTGGGCGATTTCGGCAACCTGAAGAGCAGACTTCATGTTCAACGGCCCAACGTGCCAGTCCGTGATACCTCGACAAACCAGATCATCAAAACAGTCAAGTCCGATGTCCCAGATGTCATCTTTGCCGTCGGCACAATTGCAGAGTCTGAAACAGCCCAGAGGGGCGCCAGCGTGTCTGTTCGCTTCCGTCGAGGCGCACCATTCCCAGGAGAGCCTCCGCTGCTCTGGACCATCAACGGCGAAAAGGGAGAGATTCGACTCAAGGTGATGGGCGGAACTGCTCTGCACGCAAGTTCTTATTCTGGTCCGGTGACCACCGAGGTGCACAATTTTGAGACGGACAAGGTTGAGGAGATCTCTTGGGGGTGGGATGACTGGCAGGAAGAGATTCCGATTATTGGAAGATGCGTTGCGGCTGTTTATGATCGGTTTGCCGAGGGTCATCACGAGGGACTGGCTTCTTTCAGCGATGCCCTTTTCCGCCATGAGCAGTTGAATGGTCTGTTGAGAGACTGGGACGCGGATGAAACGAGGTAATCGGTCCCATAAACATCAGACAAGATGCAGTTTAGCCTCGTGGACCGTTTGTATGTGTCCTTTTGCCTGGAGCGTTCATTTACAAATGCGCAGATGTAAGTAGTCACTATACGGAACCAGTCTATTAGATGACTCGGGCCCTTAGTCTTTCTTTGATATGCAAACCGTAATTCTGAATAAACGCCACTTGACAATCTAGATTTTTGAAAACCTCGAGTGAATTCAGATTAATTAGTAAAAGCTTCCAGGTGGTCGCCAAGTTGCATGCGTAGCCATCTGCCAGGATACTAGTTACCAAGGCAACAAGACAGTATACAGCGCAGCTGGAATATTTCTCTCTTCAAGTCTAGGCGACTACAATAGAATGCAATCTTTAAATCAGTCATGGATAACAGAGACAATCGCATGTCCGTTGATGTCGTCAACAGCATTAAGAATTACCAGAGTGGTTCACAAGTTGAACTCGACGACTCAAGTAACCTCCACTCCTCGTTCCTATCTCAAGCGCGACAAATTCTTGGTTAGAAGGGCAAACCATGTCGTAACCAGCAAATATGCAAGGTGCGTACCATTATTGATGTATTAATCGACTTTATATGTCTTCATGTTCATGCATCATTACCTCCCTGCCGACCCAATAGCCGACCCAAAATTGTACATCAAGAATAAATTCCACCCATCCATCTACTGGTCAAACTCGCCAGCATAGAGCAAATCCCCAGGCCGCCCGTTGACCCTCTCCCAGACATCCCGAGCATCAAGGTGCACATCCCGCTTCTCGGGCTCATCCAGCGCCGCAAGCTCCTCGGCCTGGTTCTCTCGCTCAAGTCTCACTGGTGAACCGTCAGCACATGGCACAAAACCCCCCTGTGGATCAGGTACAACTTACCGTGCACAAACACCGCCGTCCGCTTGCCGCTGAAGAGGGCGTGCGGGACGTTGGTGACATTGTCCGAGTTGCAATCGCCAATGGCATACACGCCGGGAATATTGGTAGCAAGGCCACTCGTGGGGTCAGCAGCCAAGCGGCCTCCGTAAAGGTCGACGCCCATGTCCTCGCCGACATCGGACAGCTGCTCGTCCTTGAAGCTGGCCAAGAAGGCGGCGCGAGGCACAGGCTGGCCTTCCTTGAAGGTGACGTTGAACCAGTCGTGCTCGGGGACAGTGGGCAGGCTGGGATCCTCGGTACCCGTGGTTCCCTCACTGAGCCGCTCAATGCTGGCGATTGTCCTGTTGTCGACCGTGATGTTGTGCAGCTGCAGGTATGCCTCCCACTTGGGAAGGTCCTTTGCCGCCAGAGCGCGGCTGTCACGCGTATCAGTGCCGTTGACAAAGGCCACAATGTCCTTGTTGAGCGTCACCATCTCCCGGACCAGGCCGGGCACCTTGTCCAGAGAAGCGAGGAGTCCGAGGGGCTGATCCGCGTGCTCGTGGCCGTCACACCAGGGGCACCAGTAGATGCCATTGCCCCAGTTCTCTTGCACGCCGGGGGTGTTGGGGAGGATGTCCCTCAGGCCAGTAGCGAGGATCACCTTGCGGGCGGTCAAGGTCCTCTTCTCCTTGTTGGGGTATTCTGTGGACACGCTGAACCAGGTGTTGTTCTCACGGGGCTGAACTTTGGTGACGGTTCCGTTGATCATCGACACGGTGCCGTAGTAAGACAGCTGCTTACGCGCTGCCCAGCGATAGTACGCAGGAGTGACGCCTGTACCATGTTAGCAGTAGATCTCGAGGTTTGCAAGTGTGACCTGCCGTCAAAGCCAAGAACATCGTGCATGTGACGAGTCGGGCCATTTCGATACACGCCCGAGTCAATCAGGAGAACGTTTCGGCGCACACGAGCAAGACCGCTCAAGGCAGCCAGGCCAGCAGGACCACCGCCGACAATGATGGCATCGTACTGAGGCACAGAGGCAGATGCCGAGTTGTCCCGAGCAATGGCAGCAGCATTGCCCAGAGCGGCGAGGGCCGAGAGAACGAGAGTGTGAAGCAGCTTCATGTTGAGAGTGGGAGAGCGTAGAGGAGAAGAGTACTGCTATCTGGACGACAATACCGGACGGGATCAACTCGTCATTATATAGCAGAATCTCCCAAGTGCCGTATCCTTGCGCAGCATGGGTTCCATGTTGTGACACCTGCCACAACACTGTGATTGCTGCAAGACAAGCTACTCGACTTTCCTCTCGGGCAAGACACAAGGCAGAGTGTGATTCGCCAATGGCAGATCCGAGGCCGATCATGGAGCAAAGCCTCCCTCCAACTGGCAGCTGGGCAGTGGGCCAGCTGAGACACGGGAACTTCAGCTCTCCATGTTCCATCAGCTCTAACCACTCGTGGCCGTCTTGACGGCGGGGATGATGCCCTCAAAGTGCCACGACAGGCTCGGACCGCATGGGTCTTGCCGCTTCCCCGCAGGCCACGGTCGAGTAGTCTCTTGATAGTCTGCCAGCCAGTCACGCATCATGTCCTGCAAAAGGCCCATTGCGGTCTGCAATGCCAAGGATACAGGGATTCTCGGGATCTACGCGGGCTAGAGAGAGCTAGTTTCCGCCGCGAGAAATCGGGGTGGCCGGGGAGCAGATACAGCGTGTATTCCCACTGCCTTCCGAAGAAAAGGAATTTAAATCGCGATTCAACTTTCATCACCGAATCCAAGATAGACTTGGGAGGTTTCACCTGGCATACCGCTCAGAGATTGCATCGTCAAGCCACGCCGCCCACGCGTCACTTGATCTTGATCGACCGCCAAGATCGTCAAAGCATCCAGTGCCGAGATGAGATATTTCACAAGCCGGCGATCCCGTCAAGGTCATCTCGTCAGGCGTAACCCGAGGCCCCATGCTGAGCTATAGATAGGAGTATAATTTCGCCAATGCTGATCGTTTTCTCACGCGGGAGCTATGACAACTCTAATTGCACATCTCGAGACGCTGTCGCAAGGCTCTAGAATAGGAGCAGTCCCAACCATCAGAAATCCCTTGCCATCACAGGAGGTCCTGTGCGCCCAGCTTAGAGACACGCTTTAAGAATAATACATCAGCTCCATGTCGTGAATTTGGGGCAGCAAGCCTATATTTTGTATACATTCACGCCGTTCAACCGTCCCGAGTGGCAGTTGAACTGCATCAAAAGTAACTTTTATATCCTCGAGCCGTTGCGCCTCTTTTGGCGACTTGAGAAAGTGAATCGATAAATCCAGAAAGAGAATTTCCAACGGATATCTATTACCGCATTATGTAGATTAGTTGTCTCTGGTCAGCCAGCCTCTGGTGCTGATTCTGTTCTGCTACCTTTGGTTGATGTCCATTTTTGGACCTATCGCTTGCACGGGGTCGCCGCTCGATATCCGTGTGGTACTAATGTGTCATCATAAAAGACACTGGAGGCTGGCTGGCACTGGCGTGGAGAGTGGTACTTGTTGCACTTGTTGCTATAGGGTTTAAAGTATATGTTTCTTCCTAGTTCAATCGCGCCAGTAGATCCCGGCAAGACTGATATCAAGGGTAGGCTGGCGGGCAAGATTTACGGAAATAGATTCACTAAAGACAGTAACCCTCGATAGGTGGTAAGCCGTTGCCTCCTCAGAAGAACCTCCTTATTGATCGATGATATACAGATAGTGCCGAAATCCATGAGCAAGGTGTTTCCTCCAGCAACACTAATACGCATGAGTCGGTTAGAAAAACAGCAGCTGTAGACGTTCGGATAAGGTCATGTCAGGGCAGCTCTAGATTGCGGAGCCATGAGTCAAAAGATTCGACACTAGCAGCACTTGTCTGATATTCCCAGAACCAACCTGTTAACAAAGCATTCGTTAAGCTGACAAAGTCGATAGCTCATCAATGTACCAAGCTCTATTCCTCGCACTAGAGCTTGACTCGATACGGCCACCAATGTCATCCCACTCTCTCTACACAAGAAGAAAGTCAACTTGAATTAACAGAGTCTTCAAATATCATCCTAGTCAACTGTTGAATCATGATCAGCATCCTTCATTAGGACTTTATTACAAAGGGTCTTACGACGACTCTATGATCGGCGCTCCTTTATAAAAAAGGTATCCTTCGACAACGTTGTTAATGCTCTTTTGTTAAATACCCATGTAAATTGGACCTATGAATCGGTCTTTGACAGAGGAATAGTGCACTTTCTACCTCTTTTTCATAGTTCCACCGGAAACTTCACAATTGCATTGGATCATTATAGGCGTTTTACCCAGGAGGCTTTTTGGTGAGTCAACTTTAATCCAGTAGGCATATTGCCATCCTAAACACAGGCACATTGCGTTAAACGAATCAGACAACACAGATAATAAATCCCGTGCAAATCCAACTTCTATAACCGTTCCATCATCAATCGCTCTCGCTCCTCTCCATTCTGGCCTTTTCGTCTGCCGTAAGATCCGCCTTGGCCGAGTCCATCTTGACAGTCACAAAGATGAGCAAAGCAGCAACAGCAAGTCCCGCGCCCGTCCAGAAGCCAATCTGATACTGGCTCCGAGGACTAACATTCTCCGCCCCATCAATGTCCTTCTTTGCCGAAACAGCCATCTCACCAACACCCAGCCAGAACGCCATGCCGAGATACAGCAGACTCGTTATGAGTGCTCCAGCTACTGCCTGGAGATGGCCAGGAAGCGACGTCGTGATATAGACGTTTGTGACGTTAAAGGCAATGTCCACGCCGATAGTGCTGAGAACCATGGCTGGAAAGACAAACGCCCAGTAGAGATGTGTGTTTGATTTCGTAGTTTCGGGGATCAAGGCAAAGATGATACAGCATCCAAGGAAGCCGAGTCCAGCGATTATCAAGAGTAATCGTCCGCTAAGTATATGCAGTACGAAGCCGCCAACGATGGCCAGGATGAAGCCACCAACAGCCAAAGGAATGAACCAAGCGGCAGTCAGCAGTGGCGGAATTCCCAAAACTTCTTCGATACTGAGAAGCGTTATGTTAGCAGGTAGACCGGGTTGTCTGGATCCGGGTAACTTACTAGAAACTGGCATAAAAGAGAAAAAGGCCAAAAGATCCGTAGGAAAAGAATAGCGCGACAATCAAGCGCGTCATGTACTTGGTCTTGAACACTTCAGCAGGCAACAGTGGCTGGCTGGCCTTCCAACCCTCGACATAGACAGCGAGAGCCAGACATAGAACACCAACAATCAGAGTGACATACACATATGGTGTCCGCCAGCCCTGAGGAGCATTGCCGCCATCAGTCAACGCAAAAACAACCAAAGCAAGGCCCGGAACAATAGTACACGTCCCCAGCCAGTCCATCCCAAGCCCCGGCTGACCATGGCCTTTGCTCTCTGGAATCGTCAAGAAGCCAGCCAGGAAGATAGCCGCACAGAAGAAAGCACCGATGAAAAAGTACCACTTCCATCCGAGCACCTGGGCAGAGAGCGCGCCAAAGAAGATGCCCGAGTAGAAGCCGATACAAGAAAAGGCGCCAAACATGCCAAAGACAAGGTTCTTGCGCGGGCCCGGCCTGTAGATGCGCGACATGATGGCCACGCTCGACGGGAGAAAGGCAGACGAGCCCAGGCCCTGCATCGCCCGGCAGGCGATGAGCATGGTGGGATTCCGGCTGAAGCCTCCGATGATGGACCAGGCCGCCAGCCAGGAATGGCCGCCGAGGAAGATGAACTTTCCCCCGTGCATCTCCGAGAGTCGTGCAAACGGGAGCAGTAGAGCCGCCGTGGTCAGGTTGATGACCGCGGCTGGCCACGTCCGCGCTGATTCGGGAATGTCTAGGGACCTCGCGAGAGAAGGCAGGGCGATGTTGAAGCCGCTCACAAAGTACTCGCTGACCATCATAGATCCAACCACGGCAAAGACGAAGCCCATCTCTGCGTACCAGCTGTGGAAACACGCAGGGCGCTCTCGTCCCAGCCTCTCAATCTCCTTTTGGTCGTATACGGGGAAGGGTTCAGCAGTCTCTCGTCTACCGTCGAGTACCCCGTTGGCGGTGCCGTCCTTTTCGGCCATGGTTTGGTCGATGGGGGTGTGAAATGAGGTCGTGATGGGATCCTCTGGCTTATTTGTGCGCGGGAGAATGTTTGCTCTGGAGATGGAGACGGCGACTCTTCTCTTATAGCCTGCCATTGTGCGTGTGGGTCATACGGATCCGCTCCAGTTAGCTTGCATATCATGGGTGTTGGAGGCGAAAGAAAGATGTCAAGGACATGCTGATTGATAATCGAGTCGAGTTGCATCTTGTCGTTTACTAGTTTGCTTCTTTGAGTTTGGTCCCCAAGTCAACTATTGACTGCGTGCACTGACCGTCTAAAGCCGTTGCAACACTGTTTCTGGATCGATTTGATCTCTCGCAGGTCTAACAAACACCTTTGTGCTGGACTGGACCAGGGTAAAATCTATGGAATCAACGCTCGCTTATTCTTGGCATTTCTTACGTATCGTCTGCTCCAAACTCTTCACTTCTCGGGTGGCAGTCTCAGTTCTAAACACCCAAAGAGGAAACAGTTCCTCGGTGCCCTGATCTGCAGATATCATCAGGCTAGGCCAGACATGGCATGTTATACCGAGACGACGAATGAGCCTCTAGGGCCGTCGAGATTTGCCTAATGGAGCAGTAGTATCATTCCATAATGTGGGGAGGAAGAGAGGAATGGTGGAGACGAAATGGCCTTAGAATAAGCATAAACGTCGGCGTCGGGTGGTTTATCCGTAGGAATAGCCGCTGTTTCTGCCATGAAGCTAGAAGGGATCTTGAAGATCAGATGTACATATTACTGTCACTGGGGTGATTTGATTGTATTGGAATGATTATCAGACCACCAAGATTGAATCAAGTTGTTCAAGTTTTAGTCTACCGGCCTCTGCTCGTCGAATCGTCAAGATTGGACCTCTATTACTGAGTTCACGTTTAATAAGTAGCCTGAGTATCATAACCCGCAGAATCTGAGGGTTGCCAAAATACTTTGAACAATGAAAAGATGCTATAACGTACCAATTATGTGCCAAGAACTCTTTGTTGAAGAGCCAAAAAAAGTCACGGAACTATGCGCGTAGCAGAACCGTCTATACCCTCCCGTGTGCGCTTTATCGACTCCCGCAGTTGACAGTTTGTTTCACAACCCTAGCCCTGGCCTATACAACAGCTTGTCTTGTATCATTGCTAATCATATACCCAATTCCATATCAAACCAATACATTTACCTTAGAAGAAACCCAGGGTAGATATCCTCCTCCGGGTCGATGTAAAAGCTCATCTTTCCACACAGCCTCGCCTCACCCGTAACACGAGGAATACAAGCAGGAAACCCCTCGATAGGACTCTTGACCTCGGACACGATATCTCCCTGGAACACAGACTCAATGATCGATCGGTGCAGCAGCTTCGACTGCCTTGGTCCAAGTCTCCCCTGAGCATACAGAACTGCCAGCCGGGCACACGTCCCAGAGCCACATGGCGAGCGATCGATCTGTCCATCCGCAAACACAGTAACATTCCTCTGCCTAACAATTCCCGTCCCATCCTGACCCTCATCATCACCCTCCTCATTGAAGACGATGACCCCATAGCAGTCATAAGCACCGTAGTGTGCGCGCTCTCCTAGAGAAGCCTTGATCTCTCGTCCGAGCCTGATAAACTCGTCAACATTGCGAGGCTCGACCTTGAGCCCGAGCTGCTGCGCGTCCAAAGTAGCGTAGACTGCTCCTCCAAATGCCAAGTCCACGCTGACTTCCACATCGCGCGAGGGTATCTTGACGGGTAACGCCTTGGCCAGCTGATAGCTAGGGACGTTGATAAAGTCGGCGCTGACGGGCTTTCCGCCGGCGATATTCATGCTGGCCGTAACCCGACCAGAGGGCACGTCAATCACCACGTCAACCTTTCCATTTCCAGATTCCGGGAGTTTAACGAGACTCTTCGCCACAGCCCAATATCCCAGAGCGATAGTGCCGTGGCCGCAAGCTGTGGAAAAGCCATCCTTGTGCCAGAAGAGCACGCCAAATGCCGCCCCCTCATCGTCTGGAGGGGTGATGAACCCTCCGTACATGTCAGCGTGGCCGCGAGGCTCGTGACACAGCGACTGTCGGAGCTGATCCAGCGGGTGCCGAGGGTCCGCGATGATGTCGAAACGGCGCTGCGCAACGGTGGATGAGGTTGGCATGTATCCCTCGGGAAGCTTGTCGACGATGCGGAAGGGCTCGCCGGCAGTGTGCCAGTCGTCGGTCTCGATCCAGAACGGAGAGGGAGGCATTATGTGGAATTTGATTGAGACTCTGGTTAAGCTCGTATGGGAACGGTAGTTGTGAATGCAAGAGGTGGACTATCAAGTTATTTGTTGGATCCTAATAAGGACAAGAAGCGGTGCATATAAGCGTTCAGTGGTTGTCCTTTCTAGCTGCATTGCTGGTTAGCTTTGCCGACTCGGTCAACATAGGACGCTACTTTGTGCCTTGGCTACTAAACAACCTCCAACGAGCATCTCCTTATCCACACTGCCTAGTTATGTTCCCTCGTCATCCTAACTATCTTTTGATAGCCTACTACTGATCGTGCCATAATCATTCGAGCCCCAGAAGCCAAAAGGTCGCGCCTTGTGGATCATCGGCTTGTGGGCCCGACATTTGGAGAGTCGGCTTATGGACCGATATCAACTAAATATTGTGTGTTGATCTATAGATCAGAAGTGGAGTGATTCTCCAGATTCGATCCCATGAACCAGCAAGAAGTCAACTTCTTCTCTTTGAAATATGATAAGTTTGCGGAGAGGCTTGTGGGACATGTACGGATGCGGAGGATCCGGTAGTCGAGCTTCATATTGACAGATTGGAAATAATGATATCTGAGAGTGGACGCCATATTTGCACTGGACTATGTTCGAATCCAGGTTACCAAGAGGTGGAAAGGGGAGATGCTATATATATTACCACTCTGCCTTTCTTCTATCACGCTCCCTTTTCCTATAAACATCGCCATGTTCTCTCTTACAAGACCTGTTCCACTTCCCTGTTGGATAGATATGATTCCAAGAGATATTGATTGTTTCGAGGTCCCAGGCGTGGGCTGGAGGCTCAGGTCGTGTGCATGCAACTGCCGATAATATCGAGGATGCCTATGCAAAAGGCCTGATGAAGGCCTGATGAAGTCCACCTCATACCCTACAAGCCCGGTTTATCTGTAGATGTGTCGAACGTGAAGGGTCAGACTAATCAATTTCTACAACCTGTCCTAGAGATCGCGAGCAAAGACTTGTCCGTGGCCGCCCAAAGGATTGCCTATGAACTTGGGCAAACCGGCTTGTGGCTTTGTCAGAATCACTGGCTCGACGCATGAAAAAGACACCTGCCTTTATCCGAGTAACATTGTCTATGTGATGACATCTAGGCGGTACTCAAGATCCCCGAATTTAGGCTGTATTGTGATATACAAAACCGGTCAGCAGCTTTAATTCAACGATAACACGAACATCGGTCAAGGACTATCAAAGAAACTTCCAGGCCGGATTCGTAGTCATGATACCCCATTGAGTGGTTGGAAAGAATACAACATTATACTTGCAACTTGTGTAATTGCAATCCAAGCAAAGCAACAAACCACGAGTAACTGTCAGACTTCACAAGAAACGCAAATAACACAACGGTTGTAGTAGTGACTAATTCCGCTACTGACATACTGCTGCTAGACCTTGATTCGTATCATTACATGCTTCGTAAAAACCGAAACGCCCTTTTCCCACCTCGAGGTGCATTAATCCCAAAATTTTGGCCCCGACTGCTAATCGACGTACAACCTCGTTCATTCACCGACGCCGGGACTCGGGCTCGGCAACTTCACCGTGACGATAACGGTGCATTCAATGGATGCAACAAGACATCCTTTGTGATCAGGAGAGTATTCACTGATCCGTTTCAAAGACTAGGCGATATTTAGGCACCCTCCTCATCGTCACCGATGCGGATTGTTCCCTCAGTGCCGGCTCCGTGCGACCAGTAGCCACCAACGTCGGGAGTCGTCTCGCGGTTCTGGCGGGCAGCGGTGATCAACCAGAGACCAAGAATAGCCTTGGTGAGAACATCGAGGACGGCGTAGATAATGACTTCGGTGCCGACCTTGACCCTCCATGCGCCACCAGCAGCACCCCAAACGCTGATTGATATGTCAGTAAGCAGTAAGATAAGGCTGGTGGTATGACTTACACGACGTAGATAGTCCACAAGATGACGGCAAAAGTAGCGATGGATCCAAAGAGACGGGCAACCTTGGTGCCGCGAGCTCGGGAGGCGCTGGAGCCGTGAAGGGCAACGTGCCAGATGGTGAAGATGTAGGCAATGCATGAAATGGCGTACCATCCCCACTTCTGAGCAGTGTTGGCGTGGCCGACAGCAGCAAAGAAACCAGCGAGCATCATGATGACGTTGGCGACAATGGCCATGATGGTGTGCGCTCCATCAACGCCAGCAAGAAGACAAAGCTCGAGGACGAGGATGGGGGTGGAAATGGCCCAGTCGACGTAGCGGGCCCAGTAGATCTGGCGACAGACATCGTGGTGCGTGTCGGGGACGTGCTTGTGCGAGTCTGTGACGCTGACACAGTTGAAAGTCGAGGCATGGCCGGAAGCCATGGCAAAGTAGGCGAGGGCCGAGATGATAGTCGTCAGGGTCGTGAGGAAGTAGAAGATGCGACGCTGGACGGCAACGTTCCACGAGAGGAGGGCGAAGACGGCCGATGCGACGAGCATCATGACGAACAGGACCCAAAGAGCACGGATGCCATTGTGGCCAACCGTCTCGTAGTGAGTCGGCTCAGCTAGACATGGTCAGTACACACAATTGAAGCTGTTGATACACATCATCAACATACGGAGGACAGTCGGGATCGGCCCAACGCCGCCGTGAGTCTTGTACGCCTCAACCAGGTTCTCCATCATGTCGGATCGTTGGAGTCTGTTAAGCTATCGGGTGTGGATAAGAGCTCGATTGTCGATCTTGAGGCTCCGAGATGGTGCTATGTGAGTCGTGGAATAGAGAGCTTGCGAGCGGGTGAGCTTATAAGAGGCGAGGGAGCTTATAAGAGGGAGAGAGAGCTTTGCCCAGCCTCAGGCGTTCGCGCCCGCAGTAAGCAAACGTCATCAATGACATGTCGATTGGTAAACACGGTTACAGAAAAGCAGGTATTGATGCGGGGGAAGACAGCGGCAACGCGATGTCTGGACGGGAATGTGCGTATAGCGGCGTCACGAATACGTAATGCGGTAGGACGATGCTCCCGCGTTTGGAGAGTTGATGCACGTGTTTCATCAGCTGACGCGGAGAGGTTGGAATGGAACGATGGGCTGTTCTTGGGAAACAGACTGGATGTCGATGTTGTTATTGGAATGTTGTTTTGATTCGTGGTTAGCCGCAGCTCTACAACTATGTAATGATGTATCTATGGAGATTATAGCTATTGGCGATTCCAGGCATCAAACAAATAAAGGGAGCAAGTTTGAGAGCGTCAACATACAAGCTTTGCCATAAAATCTAGAATTCAGTTACCAAAGTCAATAAGCTTGGAAACAGGAACTGAAAGACGCTTGCTCGCTGGTGCAGTGACAGCATGGGCGGCTCAGGCCAAGCTATGAGGCAAGCTTTCATGCATCAAAGCTCCGAATAAAGCCGCTCTACAGCCGTAGCTAGACGCGACCTGCAACAATCCGATAAACACGCAGTTTCTGCCTGTTATCCGAACAAGCCGTATTATTATGGACCTCGGATCAGCTTCGCCAGTCGACGGCTCCTCGCAGCCAAGCTCCGGAGGTCCTGCCCCTTCAAGACAACATCAGCCTCCTCGGGCATGCAACATCAATTCTCCCGCCTCGTCAGTGTGGGCTGCCTTGCACTTTTTGCTGCAGATCTACGATCTCGATCGCGTGGGGATCGACTTGTCGGGGGCGGAGAGACAGACCTCGGAAGCTGGCAGGCCAGGGTCAGACGAGTCAGCCCGTGTCTCGTCTCCCTTTTTCCCCTGAGACATGTCTTCAGTCCCCAAAGATACAGTCCATACTGCGTAGTACAGCGACAAAAGCGTGCATACGAGAAAAGGACGGGAGGCCCTGAAGAGGAGGGTCACGTTGAAGAAAAAGATCATCCGTTGGGTGGGCACAATAACAGCCTCTTCCATCATCTCACGTCCTTCTCACCTGCGCGCGCGTTTCATCAAGAAATCCCCCTCCCCCCGCAAAACGTTCCCCAGACTTTTGTTGTGCAATCAGCTGCCAAGCGACGGGCCAGCCCTTCTCCCTCCCCCCGCGTGAACTGGAAGCAAGCAAGATGTGGAGCGATCCAATCAGAATCCAGATGAACCATGTCACTCGCGAACCTGGAGATCCAAGAGTGAATCGCTGGCATGTGAAAGGCCCAACAGGTGAGGATTACGCTGTGGCGGCCCCAGCCAGCCCCAGTGAAAGCCGCGCTGGACATGAACCACGTGCACCCGCCAAGGGCTGCTCCGGAGGGCTCCGTGATTGGCCCGTCACCCTCCCTCCAGGCGGTGAAGCTGCCCTGGATTGGATCAACATCGAGGCCGTGGCACTTCAGGGTCAGATGCCAGCTTCAGGCTGACGTTGATCTATTATTACGTCCTAATCAAGGTTGAATGGGAGCAAGATTCACAATGAGACACGCTCTGAAAATACAGCGCATTTAGCGGTTGACAGCATCTGAGGGTGTTCCCCACATTCGAGATGCGGAAAATGGCGGGGAAAAGTGGACTCTTTTTGCGGAAAGTGGACATGGTGATGGTCATGGGGGGCACTTTCCCAATCAATCAATCCATAGATCCAGGAAATTCCTCCCGCCTCTAATTTCATCACCACGTCCATCTTTGTCTACCATCACCTGAAGATCGTCACACTCTGCCGTCCCTCATGTCGCTCCAGACTCTTCGACCCTTCCTCTAAAACCACTGTCTTCCTTATCTCTTCCTTATCTCCCTCCTCGATCGCCAAACATCTCATGCGCTCTGCCGTGTCTTAGAGCCCCTCTACGCCAACCCCCACCACTTTGGCCTCCTCACCGCACTCTACACCTTCTTCGACCGGTGACCTCTATTATCTCTGCTCTGACCTTTTGTACGACTCATTCCTCGACCTCAATCACCCGTCGATTCCCTCCCCACTCGATCCCGCGAATGCGAACCTCGCTCCTATAACGTCGCATACGAACCATCTTCACGACCTCCTCTGCCATGCTATAACGTCGCTACTCTCGCCTTTGCCACCAACCAACGCAGTCGATCTTGTCCACGCCTAAGCTGCGCGGGTCTTCATCATGGCCGATCTGCTTCTCCAAACCCGAACCGCTCCCGCCCTCCACTCAAAATCTTCCAAGTCCACCACAAGGCCCAACACAAAGGCGAAGCGCCCACCATCTGCGTCTTCATCGGGACCAGCAGTCGTCACTTCACTACACAACGCTATCAAGCAGGCCAACAGTACGTGGCAGTGGTGCAAGGATGGCCTCACAGAAGATCAGCGCCAGAAGGTGAAGCAACTAGAGGAAAGGAAACATGTCCTGTCTTTGCAGATGCAAAAGGTGAGTACCCCCAAGCCTCTACCCTCGACACCCACTAACTTCCTAGGCCGAGTCGCATGCGCAATGGGAGTCTGCTGCCAAAGAGCTCGACACTCTCGAAGGAAACGACGAGTGGAAACGCGATCCATCATCCGGCGACTACAACCCAGAGCTCATCAAGGAGCGTTTACAGGCCCTCGACGAGGCCCGCGCGAAAGGCGACGTTCATACCATGACACATCTCATTCGCACAGCCCTTTTTCGAGATCTTGGAGGAATGGACAATGTCGATCTATACCGTCATTCGTATTCGGGAACAAAGCATCTGATCGAGCGCTACGTCGAGTCCACCATCCAAACCATCGAGGCCGTCGTTACACAAAGCCGACGAGAGCAAAACGTCGAGTACCGAGATCTGCTTGAAGGCATTCTGTTCGCTCGCCAGAGTTTTGGCCGAAGCGCACTGCTCTTGTCAGGAGGAGGTACCTTTGGCATGTCCCACATCGGCGTCTTGAAGGCCCTCTTCGAGGCCCAGCTGCTGCCAAGGATCATCTCTGGCGCCAGCGCCGGCAGCATTGTCTGTGCCGCCATGTGCACACGAACCGACGAAGAGATTCCGCAACTCATAGAAGAGTTCCCCTACGGAGACCTAGCCGTGTTCGAGGACCCAGATGGCAAGGACGGTGTCTGGAACAACCTTCGTAGGCTTCTGACCGAGGGGAGTTGGTCCGACATCAAGCATCTCACTAGAGTGATGAGGGGCTTGATGGGCGATATGACATTTCAGGAGGCCTACAACCGCACCCGTCGTATCCTCAACATTTGCGTCTCGACAGCCTCCGTGTACGAGCTCCCGAGGCTGCTCAACTACGTCACTGCTCCCAACGTCATGATCTGGTCTGCCGTCGCAGCCTCATGTTCAGTCCCTCTGGTCTTTAACGCCTCACCTCTACTCGTCAAAGATCCCATTACCGGCGAGCACCAGCCTTGGAATCCCACGCCACAGCATTGGATTGACGGCTCGGTGGACAACGACCTGCCCATGACGCGACTCGCGGAGATGTTCAACGTGAACCACTTTATCGTGTCCCAGGTGAACCCACACGTCGTACCCTTCCTCGCCAAAGACGATCACTTGTCGCCTCAGAGAAAGCCAGACCACGGCCACCAAGCCGGCGCCGATGAGTTTGACTGGGTTTACACAATGACGTCGCTAGCGAGGGACGAGGCGCTTCACCGGCTTCACTTTTTAGCTGAGCTCGGGATCATGCCAAACATTGCCACCAAGTTCCGCAGCGTCCTCAGCCAAAAGTACTCTGGCGACATCAACATCCTTCCCGAGATGAGCATCAACGATTTGCCGCGATTGATGCGGAATCCCAGTCCCGAGTTCATGATGCGAGCGTGCCTCATGGGCGAGAGGGCGACATGGCCCAAACTAAGTCGGATACGCGACCGATGCGCCATTGAGCTGGCCCTGGACCGAGCTGTACACAGACTCCGCGCCAGAGTGGTCTTTTCGGAAAGCCAACGTGATCTGCGGCGTCTTAACGTGACTGTCGGAAACATCCCGCTCAAGATCCCGGTGAATGCGCACCTGGGACAGCCCACGCCTGGTTCATCCGCAGAGGCAAAGAACCAGAAGCGCCATCGTCGCAAGTCGGGCAGCAGCCTCCACATCTCTCGAACTCAGTGGATATCGCTCGAAAACGCCATCACAGACGACGACACGGAGCAAGAAGAGCGTCTCGAGATGGAGTGTCGCCGGAGTCAGGTCGGATCACCTATTGCGCAGCGCAAACCCCGCCTCAAGAGGGCATCTCGAAGCCAGGTTCATATGCACACCCGAGCCACGCTCACGACTGCACCTCACGCCGAGGATACGAACCCCAACTTTAACTTTTCCAAGCCAATCACTCCGCCCTTGAGGACACCGGATCATACCAAGGCAGCAGCGGATGAAGCGTCGGAGCGAGGGACACCAGACCCCTCAGGGCAGTCGCGGACAGAAGAAGCGGAGACGAGCGAAGCATGCCAGTCGGACGACGCCCACAGAGAAGAGCCGGATAGTAGCGACCCCGAGCCATACGATGTGCCTCAGATATCAAGCTCCCCAAACAAGGCGTTGAGCGCGGATGGACGCGGATCGTACGGTCATCGGGAGAGGGCAGGCTGGATACTCTGGGATTAGATACAAGAGAAGAAAGCGCAAGCATTTTGGCCATTAACAGAGCTAGAGGGGAGCCCTAGAGGTTGAGCATTTTCTCTTTTGTTTCATGGAGCCTGAACTTGGTGCGGCATGGTTGTTTGGCGTTGAGCGGTGGTCAAATACATGAGGATTGGCTGGCATTAGGGCGAGGGCGGTTTAGCAAATATACCTGGAAACGACGCGTTGACGATCTGAATACAGTTACTATGAGCATTCTGTTGTTTCTGTGTATGACTTAGTGAGGCGGTATGTAGATCTTCGAGTCGGCAAGACGGCGGCCATTTAAGAACTCTCAAATACGACGATCAGAACGAGGAAAGAGGAAACTTTGTCACCCTATCAGATTATTAGCCAGGGGTGACAATCTGTTTGTTGTTGGTTGTTGGTTGTTGGTTATTGACCGTGTTGGAGATGCGCAAAAGTGGTTCCTCACTTAGTCTACAAGCCATTATTGGCCAAACCCGCAAGCTAGTGACAGTCAACCTCTAGGGATGATACGTAGATACAACTTGTAGCTATATGGATCTTTTATATCTCCAACTCGGCTAATCTTGCAGTATTACCTTGGCATGGCATCTTGGAAGGGGGGCAGTTGCGAAACTGACCGCGTCGGATATAAAACAAACGCTAGAGCAGGCCGGTGCGAGTCCAGAGTTGTCGATATCTCATACAGATTCCTAACCTTGATTTCCTAAACTCGAAACGTCCACCTTGAGCCATCAAGGTAACCAGTAGCGTTGACCTGCTGCAGAGACAAGACAAGGTTGCTGGGTCGCGGATGGGCGCCCCCGTGATAGAGACCAGGATCCTGCATGGCATGTTTTATAATGTATCACTTTGGCAACCCAACTGCCGTCTTTGTATCAAGCTCGTTTCCAAGTCAGTTCTTTCTCGCTGTTTGCTCCTTTGCTTCCCCGCCATGGAGTATCGAGAGCGAGGAAAGGGATGCCAATCTTTTCTCCTCTACTAGTTATACTTCCTCATGTGCCGACTTCTATCTTTCGGGCTGGCATTTTCCATCCTCGTCGCCTTCGTACACTGCGAGACCGAGTTCATCCGCCCCGCGGGTTGGGATGACGAGATCGACAACGACGTGAGCTACTTTATACGCCACGCGGCCGGGAGCAAGATGGTGATCAAATGGGAGACGGACCAGGACGAGATAACCCTTTATCTTACCCAAAAGCTATCCAGTGGTATTCTTGAGTGGTATCTCATGATCGGTAAGCTATACAATGCTTTCTTGCAATCCTCCTCTTCGGGTCGCTTACCGAGACGCACAAGAGGACACAACACAGAACCAGTACGGTTGGCCTACCGTGTACGACCCTGCCTCTAATGCGACAGATAACGAAGATGTCATCTGCGGTTTTGCTCTGTACGAACCGGTCGATGGTGATCTACTTGCCCAGTCTCGGTTCTTCAATATCAGCGCGCCAGAGTCAGACTCGACCACGACTAGTTCAGTCTCAACGATCGGTTCTACCTCGGCGACAGCTCCTATTTCGTCATCAACAACCGTGACAACAAGTTCGATGGACACCGAAATCGCACCTACAGAGTCATCTACAAGCCAAGATACGAGCTCAGACTCCGGCCCGGGACTATCCGGAGGAGCAACGGCGGGCATAGGCGCTGGCGCAACGCTCGGTGGTCTCTTGGTTCTCGGTGGTGTAGGATTCCTCCTCTGGAAACGCCATAGAAGGCGATCTAAAGATTCAGATATGCCGGCCGAACTTCCAGGCCAGGTGTAGGGAGATCTGAACGCTTCCGGCCAAAAGGCCGAGCTGGCAGGCCATTCTACATCCAATCCTCGAGAGTTTGCCAAGAGTCAACCGGGACTTTATGAAGCTCCTTGATGAGCGTTTTAGGGAGCAGAGCGGCTGTTTGAAGGGCAGGGCAAGGCGTTTTGGGGTAGTTACGAATGAAAGGATCGATGAGATGTCAGGTCAAGATCCAACATATCTAATAAGGTAGTCAGTGACAGGACCGGATGGGTCCTTGATGCACAGGCAAGTACAAGGAAACATATATCCCATTATTATAAAATACGGCTTCCCAGTAGAACTCGCACCTTAACCTGCTGGGAGATACTCTCAATATCACATGCCCAAAGCCACCATCTAAAGGCTTTACAAAATGCTCGAGTAGGTGTTCACAGGGTCAATCATTATTGAAGATGTTTATGTAGCCTAATAATACCATCTCTATCCCGTTTAAAAGTCACCAACGACCCCAACAATGTATATCAATATTCGCGCCAAGCAACAAAGCTACATGAAGACTTCAACCGCCAAGAAGAGTAGACCCAAACTCTCGCTCCAACCTCTCCATCTGTTCTGGGGGAAGCTGGGTACCCCTGAGTCGATACTCGGCACTTTCTCTTGTTCTTCGGTCAAATCGCTCCCGTATTTCGGCCAAAGTCATGTTCTTTGCCGCCGAGAGCTTCTCCGAAACCTCTGGAGACTGTATCCTGCCGGCATCCCAGAAGACGTATCCCAGTTGTCGCAGCGGCGAGTATTTGTTACCCGAGTTGTCGATAGTCGGGTAATCCCCCTCGTTTGGTGTCTTTCTGAATAGGCGGTAGCCCAGGTTGCTGCGCAATGGATCATCGTCGTCCACTGCTTCAGATCTCGCCGCGGAAGAATCACGCCCATGTCTATATGCCTGTCTCGATGCGTAGCCTAACGCCTGGGAAAGAAAGCTACGTGTGACCGGATGATGTGACCGGATCAGCTCCGTACGCTTGTGTTTGTTGGTTTTGATAAGGTCATACATAAAGTCCAGACCTGTCGACACCATGTAGCTGATATATTCTGGAGAGGCGTGTCTGCCGGCACTGCTGAACAACAGCAGATCTGTCTGATCTAAATCTTTGAAAGCAAGGAGGCCTGCTTGGTTGGACCTTTCCTGGACTGATCGCTCCCCTGCTGACGATGGCAACACGACGCCAGGAGCAGCCTTTACGGCATTTATAAGCTCCTCCTCAAGTTCGTCTATAAAACCTCCAGTAAGAGACGAAAAGTATTGCTCTACGCAACACATTTCCTCTATTTCCCACGGCGTTAGCATGCTCAGGAACTGGCTGAACTGACGATGGGTAGGGTAGTTTGGTGGGAAGGTATCAACAGAATCGGGCCCGGAAGGATCAGTTTCATGACCAGGAAATATTCTGCAGTAGAGGCCAAAATGCAGAAATCCCCTCTGGAGCCGTGTGCGTTCAGACCGAGAAACGGGGAGGACAAGTCCCTTTGATGACGGTTTGCTCTGGCCGAGCTCTCGCATTGTTCTCTCGACGAACCCGTTGATGAGATAATCCAGACGATTGTGAAGCCGGAATAACTTCAACAGATCTGTCATTTCGGTTGGCAAGTCAAACGGCGCTTCAGGAATAACAGGATCGAAGTATCTACACAGAAACTGGAAGGTTTCGTCGTCAACAAATGTGTCGACGAATGCGTCGACGGGTGCGTCGACAGATGGAGCTTGTATGTTTGCAAGAGCGTGTCGGATGTTATCGCCAGGGAATGCATTATTGATTGTAAAAGACAGAAAGAGCAGCGGTGACTTCGAAAAGGTTCTGAAACAGGCTGGCGATGCTGAAATGAGGTGATACAGATCCAGAGGGGAGTCGGCTTGCTGCAAGATAAGGAACAGGAGCTCCGGGGCGAGATGGTCCAGAGACATGACTATGAGCAGTCATTCCTTGACAAGCAAAATAATCAAGAAGAATAACGGAAAGGCGATAGAATTCTAGAACTGGTGTCGAGGTTGAAAGAAGACGGATGTGTGAGCCATGCTGCTTATGCCATGTCCGCCCTATATGATCACTCTAGTCACGTGGACGATCTATATACTTACTAGTAGTTACCAGGTATTCAGTGCCACTTCTACGATTTACCCTAAGAGGCAACTAGGTATGTTTCGTACAACTTGACGAATTTCTTCGTGCAATAGAAACTAGCTTGCTTAATGAAATAAACGCTTTATCGAGGATCCAACGGAGGAGAGGGGTTAGATGTCACGTCACCAAGCCCCCAGGTAAGTCGTGTGCTTCGTATTGGACCGGAATGACCCCATTAATGGATATTCGAGGATATCACCAAGTCTGTCAGGACCTGCAGGGTCATTTGACGTGGAAAATGCCCAATATGCAGATAAGCAAGCCACGTCTGATATGTTGGCCGCTGAATGGTAGACCCAAGTCTACTCCGCCTCATCAGGCTGCGGCCAAGGGCCCAAGGCATTTCCCAACTCCCATGAGTCCCATCCTCAATATTGGTTCCTGCACTCTCAACAAGCCAAAAACCAGTCTGGCAGTCCTTGTAACCTTGTAGTCAACTTGGTCAAGATGAGTTTCGGTTTCAGCATCGGAGACTTCGTGGCCGTTGGGCAACTCGCGCACAAGATCCGCAAGGACTTTGGCGGGGCTCCAAGCCAGTTCAAGAGCCTCGCTGACGAGTAAGGCCATTTTCTCTTCTGAGGTGCAGTAGCTGACTTTACAGAACAAAAACACTGTCCATGGTGCTCCAGGACGTTGATGTCACCATCGCCGACTCGGACTTGAGCGCGCAGCAGGAGACAAACCTGCAGCAGGCTGGTGAGACCTGTCAAAGGGTTCTCGAAGATCTTCAGAGACTCGGTGACAAGTTTAGCGACATGGATTCGACTCAGAGCGGCACCCGCAAGTCCTCGCGAAGAGTTTGGAAGAGGCTCAAGTGGGAACCGGAGGAGGCTCGCGAGCTTCGTGATCGAATCAGCTCGAGTGTCACGATGCTCACTACACTGATGAATCAGGTGTCTGCGTAAGCATACTTCCAACTTCGCTTGTTCTTTCGAGTCCTAACAAGTGCAGTGAGACAACCATGGCTGTGAAAAAGGGTGTCGACGACCTCAACCAGCATCAAGACAGCCAAAAGAGACTTGAAATTCTCGACTGGCTTAGCCCCATTGACTACGCCGCTCAGCAACAGGACAACCTCAAGCACCGACAAGAAGGCACAGGCCTGTGGCTGTTTGAGTCGACAGAGTATAAAGCCTGGAAGGCCAGCTGTGGTCAGACTCTCTTCTGCCCTGGTATTCCTGGAGCCGGAAAGACCGTTCTCAGTTCAAGCGTTATCGAGGAACTCACCAACGAGTTCCAAGAAAATCCCGATGTCGGTGTGGCATACGTGTACTTCAACTATCGACAACAAGAGACTCAAACGTGTGATCGTATTCTTGCCAGTTTGCTAAGGCAGCTCGTGGCTGGCCGATCAACTCTCCCCGACAAGGTCCAGGATCTCTATGACGTCCACAAGCGTAATCGAACCGCACTATCATCTTCTGAAGTCTCTCAGAATCTAAGAAGCGTATTGGCGCTATACGGGCGAGTTTTCATCGTCCTCGACGCCTTGGACGAGTGTTCTGCAAACGATGGGAGTCGTGATGACATCCTATCCGGGCTTTTCGAGCTCCAAACTACTTCTTCGGCCAATTTTCTTTGTACATCTCGCCATATCCCCGAAATCGAGACCCTGTTCTCCAAAGAACATTCGGTCGAGGTCCGAGCTCAGGATCAAGACGTCCGAAAATACCTAGACAGCCAATTACGGCGTCTCCCTGGCTTTGTCCGACGAGACCCTGGTCTGCAGGACAGAGTAAAGGATGAGATAGTCAAGGCTGTTGATGGAATGTAAGTATCACTGAGCTCCCTATCTTCCCAGTAACGTCCCTAATCGTTATAGGTTTCTGCTTGCCCAGCTTCATCTCGAGTCTTTAATGCACAAGCGCAGCCCCAACAAGCTTCTCAGAGCACTTGAAGGGCTTCCACAGGGCTCCAACGCTTACGACCACGCTTATGAGGACACGATGAAACGGATAGAAGCCCAATTTCCTGACCAGGCCGAGCTTGCCAAGGATGCTCTGCTGTGGATTGTCCACGCAAAGAGGCCCCTGGAAACGCTGGAGTTTCGACATGCCCTGGCTGTAGAACCTGGCGCCGAGGACATTGAGGATGACGATCTTCCGAACCTTCAGGACGTGGTAACCGCGTGCGGTGGCCTGGTGACTGTTGATGAAGAAAGCGACATCGTCCGATTAGTTCACTACACTACTCAGGAGTTTTTCCAACGAACTAGGGAAACCTGGTTTCCTCAAGCCGAGGACCAGATCACCGAAGTCTGTCTTACATATCTCACGATTCTACCATTCCGAAAAGAGTCTTGCGGAAATTGGCAAGAGTATCTAGATCGAATCAGCGGCTACGCATTTCTTTGGTATGCAATCAAGAACTGGGGCCTCCATGCTCACAACTGTCGCCAGCCAATGCTTTCAAAGGTTGTTGACATTTTCCAGTCTGACTTCATGCCCGGGGCTTTGGTTCAAGCTCTGTTTGTGGGTTGGTCGGTCCGTACAAGCACTTCTTTAAGGAGGTTCTTCCAACGGCAGAATTCCCATCAAGTTGGCTTTACTTGGTTCCATCTCGCGGCCTATTCCAACGCCCCGGCTGTTGTTCGAGAGTTGATCGCCATCAAACCAATCGACCAGAAAGATAACAATTGCAGGACGCCACTTTCATACGCAGCAGAATTCGGCCATGACGCTATTGTCCAGCTGCTGCTTGAGCATCGGATAGATGATGGGACCTATGTGGTTAACCCCAACTCAAGAGACGAATACGCCCGTACGCCCCTCTCATTCGCTGCTAAAAACGGCCACGAAAAAGTAGTAGAACTTCTTGTCAAAACGGACAACGTTGACCTTAATGCGAGAGGCGATTATGGCTGTACACCCCTCGGGCTTGCAGTTGAGAGAGGCCATGAGAAAGTTGCAGAACTTCTTCTCAGAATAGACAACGTTGACCCCAATGCGAGAGACGATGATGGCTGTACACCCCTCTGGCTTGCAGTTGAGAGAGGCCATGAGAAAGTTGCAGAACTTCTTCTCAGAATAGACAACGTTGACCCCAATGCGAGAGACGATGATGGCTGTACACCCCTCTTGCTTGCAGTTGAGAGAGGCCATGAGAAAGTAGTAGAACTTCTTCTCAAAATGGATAACGTTGACCTTAATGCGAGAGACGATGATGGCTTGACACCCCTCTCTTACGCTGCTCAACATGGCCATGCAACAATTGTCGAAATGCTCTTGCGCACGGGAAAGGTCGATATAGACTCACGAGATAATCATCTTAGAACTCCCCTCTCTTACGCTGCTGAATATGGCCATGCAACAATTTTCGAAATGCTCTTGCGCACGGGAAAGGTCGATATAGACTCACGAGATAATCATCTCAGAACTCCCCTCTCTTACGCTGCTCGACGTGGCTCTATAACAGTTGTCGAAATTCTCTTGAATACGGGCAAGGTGAGCATTGATTTCAAATGCGCCAGCTCAAAAGAGTACCCTGAAACCGCAGACCGTACAGCGCTTTCTTTTGCTGCGGAATACGGCCATATTGAAGTCGTACGGAAGCTACTCGATACCGGAGAGGCCGATCCCGACTCCAAGACTACAGGCTCATATACCTATGGCCAAACACCTCTTTCCTTCGCTGTTTTGGGGAGCTGTAGGGTCTCCGAGTATTACAGGTATTGGGCGTATTCTGATATGTCCGCAGAGGACGTTGAAACCACTGTGCGCCTTCTTTTGGAAACTGGAAAAGTCGAAATCGATGCGAGGGCCACTATCGAGTTCGTGAGTCCAGGGACGTGGGGGACATATAACGTAGACAGAAGAATTTTAGAGGATCAGACGGCGCTTCTGTTTGCCACGAGAGGGGCAGCTCCTATCGGCGTGGTCAGGTTACTTCTCGAGCACGGGGCTGATGTGCATGCGAGAGGGAAGGATGGCGAAACACCACTATCCAACCTTCTGGGCCACACGGATGTGGACGTCTCGGAACACGTCAAGTTACTTCTCGATTATGGTGCCACGCCGTTGGAGGATGAGCGGGCGTCAGAGGGGAGTCAGGAAATCAGCTCTTAGATCTATTCTATGTGCGTTTCCTCTATCAAAGAGGGATTGCTGTCACAATTTCAAAGAACACGGTTTTTTCTCACACCCAGCTCTTAGATCAATTACCAACTTCTGCCAGCCGAGAGCACCATTGCTCACCAAGATAGATGTGTGAAATGCATATACCCGCCGATGTTTCGAGAATTGTGACAAGAAAGTCATGTATAATACTGGCCAAAGAGCCGACATGGAACAATAAGAGAAAAGATTCACAAGCGCAGACTAAATACCAACTTGCACTGCTCCATTGCTCGTCTACTTCTAAGCCTTCGCTATCTTAGATAAGCTGAGGGTAGTTATTTATGTATCTAATTGTTATCATCCACATATTCAGAAATATCTCGCATCTTTTACCTGGCTATGACCTCGAGTTTGACCAACCTGTAACCTTTCAATACTCCCATACTCTGTTCTTGTAAAACCGCCCAGCATGAATAGCAAGTCCATGACTAGAGAAGAGCACCGTGGTGTCCGACATTGCCAGAGGACCTATGTACGATCAGCGACTTCCGACATTGCCCTTCTAGGGACCTTTCAAGACTATCCAAGACTTTTATCGATAATGAGGTACGCAAAGGCATTGAACTCAACAACGTCACCGACAAAGATGCTGCACCAAAGCTGAGAGAGCTCATACGATTTCATGAGCGAGAATGGGAAACACTGGTGTCTATGCACGGCGACCTAAGCAGTCTGATCACCATGGCCTGTGACGACCAAGTGGTTGGCATCATTAGTTGAGAAACGGCAGAATGGATGCTATCGTATCGAGAGGTACCTGTAAGTACATGATCCCTTCTCGCTGCTTTGGGCAGCCCTCCACTTGGTAACCTTGGAACTCATTCAGCATCGAGCCTTGTTTCAACTTCAACCCCTTGTTTCCCTTAGCTCATGCCCAGAGCCTCCAATAATAAACACCACCTCTCAAGCAAGCATAACCCTCTGCAAACCAGCATTCCTCGTAAACCCTTTTCACGACCCCGACTATGTATGAGATCAGGACCGAGAGGCTGATACGAAAACCCATCCCCTGTTGGACAAACAAAAAGAAATATTCCCGCGTTAGCCCCTGGGAGCCACAGTTCAAACCCTAGGTACTAATCTCCCCACTATTATCCGTCTTATCAGCCTAGCTCATGAGCTTTATTGGCTTGCAGAGCGCCAAGCCTGTATTAGATTTGTATGGATTCCCTGAGCGTCTAGTACGGTTATGGCTACGGTCTACGGAGTACCTACGTAGTAGTACGGAACCCCCTTGAGCGTCCATTCCATTGGCCCCTGAGCGTCAAGGTCCCACGGCCGGCCTTGTTTCTTGCGTTTGCCCGAGGTTTGATGATTCCATCTTCTTTCAACCCTTCATCTTCTTCACCATGATCGCTACCATGGCGCGCTCCCCGCGCTATACGGTCATCATCGCGATTGCGGCCAGTATCTCTCTTTTGCTGGTCCTCTTCACTTTCTTCTCTGAGTCGATGCATGTTCCGTTGGATTACGCCCATGACAAGGCCAAGGATTATCTTCACAAGACGTTCAAGTAAGCATCATCTCATCTCACCAGAACAAGCTTTATCCCCGCCTCGTCGCGACGACTTGGCGCCGTCACTAGGCATGTCGCTAACAAACAACCTTAACACTAGGCGTCCCACCGACGTCTACAACTGCGAGGACCCTTATCGTCGGCCGGGCTATCTTTACATGCCGCCCGACATTAACGGCACGAACGAATACAAAAAGGCGCGCTGGGTTCCGTTCACGGATGATCTGCTCGACGCAGAGGCCCCCGAGACCGCCGCGTACCCGCACAAGGGCGACGACATCATCTTTGAGGCTGCCGATGTCGAGCCCCAGTTCCTCAACGCCAAGTCGACCCCCCGAGCATGGATGATCGAGACCATCGCAGAAGCCAAGCGTCGACGCAAAGCGGTCTCAAATAAAAAGGCAGACCAGAAGGCATATGCCCACATGAAAGACGACAACGAATTCGGCTGGTTATGGGGCAAACGCATCTTGTTGTTCAGCGACTCCGTCGACCGGTTCATGATACAATACTTTTGCGAAGAGTTTGGACACGGCATGCAACAGTCGGTGCCGCACACGACAGCTACTTGCACGATCCCAGAGTTCAACCTCGTATTCATCCACTGGCATTTCGTCGGATCCTACACCTACACGCCCGACTGGTGGTGGATGAAGGACATGAAGACCATCGCCTTTGAGGACCGGTGGGATGAGATCTGGATGCCGGCAACCAAGGATATCATCCGCGGCAAGCACAACAAGCCCGACCTGATTCTCTGGCAGAACGGTCTGTGGGACCAGCGCGCCTTCTGGGAGAGCGGCGAGGCACACCACAACAACACCGAGTACCCCATGGGCACGCGAGAGCGACAGCTGGCCTGGCCCGAGATCCGCTTCGTGGCGGCGCGCATAGGCAAGTTCGCCGAGCGCCTGGAACAAGAGTTCAGCGGCGTGCCGACCATGTTCCGGGGCCTGACGATGCACCGCGAGAGCAGCATGAACGACGCGACCATCTACGACCTGGACCGGCTGTCGCGGGCCATCGCCGAGAAGCACGGGCACGAGGTGTTTGAATGGGGCCGCATCATCACCTCGCTCGGCATGCTGTACAAGGACAAGACGCACCCGGGCAAGGGCGTGGCCAGCTGGCTCTGGGGCGACATGGTGCTCGAGTACCTCGCGAGGATTGGCGCCCAGGGCGATGAGGACCGGGCGCCGTACTTTGACGGCTGGGATGCGTGTCACCAGTATCTCACGGGATGGGGTGGACGGTAGACGGTTGGAGTTTGATAAAAGAATACGATTTGAGATATTACGATATACATCTTTAGACCAACCTGTTTAAGCTTGTTGGCTTTTTCCTTAGGCGTAGACGAGGAGCCAGACCATAGTATTAGAAATAAACGAGCTGCTCACCGGCCTGCATAGGCACCGCTCTCATGTTGTGCGATTGTCATTGGCATTACCAGTGAAGGGTCAAGGCTACCTAATTGCGGCGTGATAACCTCGTCTCTTCTATACCTGGGGTGCACCAAAGTCCGAGGTCCCCTTGCTGTGCGACAGCATTGTCTTGGGGATCACGAGTACTGCCAACTGCATGTCCAGCAATTTCCGCTCAAATGAATTAATTACAAACGCTCCATCGGACCAAGTAACTACACTTCCCGTTCGCCAAGTTTGTACTGTAGACGTTGCTGGTCAAGGTATATGACACCAATAATGAAGCGCTTGATCACACAAATGAATGGTTGGCACACACACACACACACACTACAGCTGCACCTTGCTTGTTTCGTCCAGAACGAATGGATCTCTTGTTCTGCGTTCCATCTGCCCCTGAATATTTCCCCACTGCATTAATTACGCCAAGCCAAACAATCCATGTTTTGCATCATGTACTCTGTGCTGGTTTGGCGCTGTTTGCTTTGCCGTGCATGGCTTTGTCCGTGTGGGATAGGTAACTGATTCGAGAAGCGCGAATTACGTCAACTACACTCACAACGACAAGCTCGCCTAGAGGTCAAACACGCGTGGTCTTTTGGTATACAGATCTTTCGTGATTGATAGTGGTGAAGCGATTCCAGATGAGGGTAATGGATCTACCAAGCCGCGGAAATCCATCAACAAGTTTGTTGATGGTAGTACGACATAGTCAGGCTTAGCGATACTGTCTTCAACAACGTATCAGCTTGATTCAGGCCGCGTGGCCTAATGGCTAAGGCGCTACATTTCGGTTCTACTCCAATTCTGTAGAGATTCCAGGTTCGAATCCTGGCGTGGTCGATAAGCAGCTGATTCCTCCATCATTTCTTTTGATGTTGTTATTACCCTATTTTTGCCCATGGTCTCACTTACACACCGCATCGCTTAGAGATGCTGTAATGAAGGGGGAAATCAATGAATGCTGCGTTATACAGGTTGTCTAGCTATTCGATTGATCTAACCAAATACTCCCTCGATGTGATATAGCTGCCATGCTCTCAAATCTCCTTCCTTTTTGTTGCTTGTTCTCTGTTGGTGAGACGAACCAACCAGCTTACCCTGAACTGTCTAGATTTACCGTCGACTCAAAGACGTGACAACGGGCCGGACGGCTCGGGCGGATAATGTCTCTTTAGATACGCTGACGCAATAACTTTGGGCGTCAAGATGGAGGTGGATGTCGGTAGCTATCTAGTTGTTTTTCAGAATACGCGATGTAATGGGCGCTTTGTGTGATGGCTTTGGCTAAGATGGTGAGTAATGAAACGGGAATTGAGCACGGGGATGGACTGTGAATAAGGTGTGTAGAATGTCTTTATCAGCGAATACAGAACCAATTAGTAGACATTCACGTATTAATTACTATGCCGTTCGTACATACCACCCAGCTGCTAAAGTAAATACTATCTAATTCCTTTTCCCTCTTGAAATGCATTTCTTAATCAAATCGTCAACAACCAACGAGAACCCACCCCGACTTCCGAACCTCACCTAGCAAAGTACACAGATCCATGTCTCTCCGCCCCCGATGGCCCATCGCATCATCGCCCCCCAAGTTTGCGCCGCGCATGGCAGCGATTGCGTCAGGAACTTGGCGATGGCAGAATTGTCGCTCCTGATGGCACAATGACTTGCGACCAGCCAATGGGCGCATGTGCACAGCACGCAATTGCGAGCCTTGCCCTTCTGGGGACAAGTGAGGGGCAGTTCAAGCACGACGGTCGAGGTTGTGATGGTGGGGGAAGATTTTCCACATGAGGGGTGGTGCTGAGGTTGTTTTATTTTATATGGCGGGGCTGTCGAGATGTACATGGGACTGGACGACTTGGAACAGAGGTAATGACGCTGAGGAGAACTCGGAGAAATGTATTTTATGTATTGATCAAGTCAAATGACAAGACCATGACCGAGAAAACTGCCAATATTGGACGGTATCTGGATGTTATCTCAGGGTCTTGCTACGTACAGTTCCATTGAGGTGGAGGGGTAAATGGTTGCAATCTCCAGGCCAGCCAGAATGGAATCAGTTGGCCCCCGAACAGCACCTTTTCCAAGCCGTGGCGTCCTCAATTGGCCTCTCCCCCCGTCTTTCTCGGGCTCTCAGTTGTCCAAAGCCGGGGATCGTCATCCTCTAGCATCTCTCGGGCGTGCCGCTAACCAACCGCGTGCTTGCTCAACAAGGTGAGGTGCCCGTCGCCCGTCGAGCTATGGACTTGTAGCTTACTATAGCAACCTACCTACCCACATCAGGTCCCCGGGACGAACGATCTGGACGCACCTCCCGAGTTCCTACCCAGTCTAGGTGGCCTCTTGTTGCTCGGATACCTGAGGCTGGTCTCGGTCAAGCAGCTGGTCTATATAATCCCCCGCCCCCGCCTAACCATTCCCCTTCCTCTCCCGTCCAAACATTCTGATACCCTTTTTGTCTCTCTCTCTTCAAAAAAGCCATATTCACATCTCCCAAAATGTCTGCTCCCGCCCCCCTCCGCCTCGGCTCCAAGGCCCCCAACTTCCAGGCCGAGACCACCAAGGGTGACATTGACTTCCACGAGTTCATCGGCGACAACTGGGTCATCCTCTTCTCCCACCCCGAGGACTACACTCCCGTCTGCACCACCGAGCTCGGCGCCATGGCCAAGCTCGCCCCCGAGTTTGAGAAGCGTGGCGTCAAGCCCATCGGCCTGTCTGCCAACACCATCTCCTCCCACGAGGGCTGGATCAAGGACATCTCCGAGGTCACCGGCGGCAACGTCCAGTTCCCCATCATCGGCGACAAGGAGCGCAAGGTCTCTCTCCTCTACGACATGTAAGATCAGCTCCATCATATGCAAGACTTACTCCCGTACTGACACCCCCAGGATCGACCAGCAGGATGCCACCAACGTCGATGAGAAGGGCACCGCCTTCACCATCCGATCCGTCTACTTCATCGACCCCAAGAAGACGATCCGCACCATCCTCTCCTACCCCGCCTCCACCGGCCGCAACGCCGCCGAGATCCTCCGCATCATCGACTCCCTGCAGACCGGCGACAAGTACCGCATCACCACCCCCATCAACTGGGTCCCCGGTGAGGACGTCATCGTCCACCCCTCGGTCAAGAACGACGAGGCCAAGACCCTCTTCCCCGAGTTCCGCATCGTCAAGCCCTACCTCCGATTCACCCCTCTCGCCAAGGAGAAGGTTGTTCCCCAGTAAATGCTGGACCCTCAGCTACCCACTTTAGATACGCCCATCACCCCCACCATCACCAAAACACAATGATACCGAGCAGGTGAGCGCAAAAAGGACTAGAGTCCAGGACACAACGATGGATTGGGCCTAGTACGCCACTCAAGGAAATTTCGCTGTCATGATACAAGCGGACACATTCTAGAATGATGGAACGACCAATTCGGCGGCCTGGATCTCAAGTTTTACAGACGAGTCCTGGAACTTGAGCCATTTAGCTAGAGATGAAAGAATAAATGAAGAAATGACCACGGAAAAGTTTGTATCTATCAATCCGTGAATTACAACTGAGCGAAGCTTCCAATGTCTTCTGGTAATCATCAAAACGTTGAAGCCATCCAGCGCCGTATTCGCATCCGAACGCGGGGTTGCGGCTCATCGGTGGCCGATCACGGCTGAGGCGGGGTCCGGCTTTGCAGTGGAGCAGAAGATGGAGGCTTCTAGGTATGGACCTTGATGGAGTGCTGAAATGCTCACCGTGACTCTTTTTTCTCCGATATAAGACAGTAGAGGGAGAATCAAAAGCTGGGGAATTGAATTGGCTGTCGACAAGAACTCTCTTGGAACCATTGACAACAGTCTTTGTCAACGACTCGGGATTGTGACAGTGGAGGTCACCCACCTGGATGGTTCACTATAAGCGAGGATTGAAATATCAGGTAAACTGGTTTATGATAAGTAATCCTGTGGGAGCTGCTATTGATTGCCCCGGCAATAAATTAGAGGATATAGATTCGAAAGGGCCCAGTCTGGAACCCTTCCTTACTACTAGACTAGTGTAACGACAACGCTCTTATAGCACTGTTGTAAGTGCCTGTTCAATAGATAACGCTTTCGAAATAATCTATAACCATAGTCTAAATAAGACCTGTCTTTTAGTATTCACTCTTTCCAGTATTTAGTCTTCTTTTTCTGGGAAGGTGACGCTTCGAGTTGTGATTGGATTGGATATTATCTCTCTTGACTACCTAACTGTAGTGATATCCAGTGACCAGCGCAATCCTCAGGCTCTAACGAAATGAATTTGATACTGTGGAATTCTTTTGAGAGTCTTCTAGGTGAGTGACTATCTGTAAGTTGTCCAGATGAAAGTCAACAGCTGGTCAGAGGAGCACTGCATCTCATTTTCTTGGTCGAGGTAAAGCTACTCTACTAATATTTACTCCCGAGTGATGAAATCTGGGCAGTTAGTTACCTGGTAGTTATTTGTTTATGTTGTCGTCATTGATGGCATGCAAGTGAGCTATCCCTTGGTCTTATTGTAGAGACGAATAAGATGACTGTGCCACGGAAGACACATGTTTGTCTCCACATATGTCAGCTGTCTTGATTACTTTGCTGACAGAAAGCTGAACAAAGTGCTTTTTCTTAGACCTATGCAACGCCACGGTTGGTGATGATATAGAACGCTTTGCCAATCGTTGGTGGTCTGACGCTTGTCCAAAGTCCCTTGACGGGGTTTACAAGCCAGCCATGTGCTTCAACCACATATATTCTGGTGTAATTGACTGACAATAAGCTATAGAAACTGACAAGGAATTAAAACAGCAGGAGATAGTGCAGCCTGACAGCTCCAACTCTCTGAAGGAACTAAATATAGAATGGATACTCGCGACGGGACTGTTAACCCTTTTTTTCTCTTTCACAGCTGCCAGCCGCGAGTAAGTGTCTTATTGCTCTTGACAAACTCTACTCTTTAGCTAGAAGGATATACTTTATTACCAATCCGTGACTAAGGTAAAATATATTAACGGACGCATTGCTAGTAAAACAAGCTCCCATTTGAGAGTTTCTAAGAAGATAGCCCGTTCTAGTAAACATCTCCACCAGGTACTTTAAACCACCTACTCTTAGTATCTAACCTTACGGACATTCAGTGGATCAGCATGTTGTCATAGGTGTGATTACTTGGCTTTCTTAGTTGCATGTATCTTACAAAGCCCAGATAAATAATTCCACACCCAGGCATCTTACGCAGTACGAAATTGGTGGCTCTATGTGCCCTTTAGTTGGGACCACCAGGGCCAGGCAGGGGCCCATGTCGCCAAAAGCAACACATTGTTTCCACTGGAACTTCTAGGCGCCGTCATCATGCCCCAGGGGCTAAAAGTGACAGCTTCTGGGGGGGGCTCAGGGGCTGGTGGCAGCTAACGTGTTCCTTCCATCCAGCCCGGTTTCTTGGCGGTCGACAGCCAGCGACTGTGCCGAGATTCCAATTGGTCGAATCATCCCGTCTGCCCCCGGGCACCCTCTCGAAACTATCTGCCTGAGGATGAGCTCCAGAATCCCAAGCAACCTCATATCATAATTATTCTCTTTCAAGTCGACAAAACGGTCGTCTTCGGCGATCCCAATCGAAAGGAATCTAGCTCGAGCCCCTAGGTTCTGGAAATCTCACCGTCGCTGCCCCTGAAACAAGAAGCCGAACTCTTTTTTGTCTGTTCTCAGGGCAAGGGATCGGATCAGCTCCACCTTTAGGGACCGACCGAGACCAGGAGAGAACCGCACCACCAGATCCACGAACGATCCGTGCCGACGACCAAGACCAATTCAAGGACGCCGGTGATATCGTCACAGCAGCAGCAGCAGCAGCAGCAGTATTGGTATCTTCATCGCCAACTGGTACCCAACACATCCGGCGTCGTTTGTTCTCGAAACACCAAAACGTCTACTACTCACCTCACCTTCACACATGGGACCCCCGTCAACTAGCGCTGCAACTTTCAAGCCCCTTTTGCCTAACAATAACGATCCCCTCGGGTCCCCCCCTCCTTAGGTGACCTGGGGCGTCCGTGCGCTGCCAGAACCATCCTAGACCGGACCGCCTGTCACTCTGACCTGTCGACCTGTGGGTGCTGCTCAATCAGTCCGTCCCTTCACCACGACTTCACTGCCACTGCTACCCCAGTGTCTGTCTGCGCGTCTCTGAGTGGCCCTCTCCCCTCGAATAGCGCTGCAGTGGCATTCGGACTTGGGTGCGCTGCTGCTGCTTGGGGTCCGGCCGCACGTCCTCCCTCCAACCTCGGGCCATCGTATCGCGACATCTCCTCTCGCGCTTCCGTCCGAAATTGCAGGCTGCAACCTCTTGACCGACTCCTCCGTATCGCGGCCTCTCGAATCGGTACGTACGTACGTCGTCTCATCTCCTCCTTCCCCTCGCGCTGCTCCATGCCCTGTCTTTGTGGCCTCCACTTCCTGGTCCTGGCCCTCTCCGTCCCGCCCCGTCCCTGCCGTTCCCATCCTCGTTTGGTGTGCCGCCTGTGGTCCATCTCGGTCCTGTCTCCAGACGGAGCCTCTTCCTCCGCGTCCAGCAACCGCCGCTGTCCTTGCCGTCCGCCTCGCTGAGCCCTTGGGTCTCTTCGCGATGCCTCTTGTCCCTTTACGCTTTTGATCAGCATCATCCTGCTCTTGCCAACCCTGTACGGCCCAGGCTATTGGTATCCATCCAGACCCATCTGGACGGTGACGTCCCTGGTCTCACCGGATCGCTTTCACGATCTTCAACGCAACTCCTGTCAGGCACACCCGTTCCCCTCAGCCCCCCCGTATCTCGTGCATGTTTCCGTTTCCACTGCTTCCCTTCTAGTCAGCCTCCCTGTGCAGCCTTGCTCCTACAACATCTCCCGCGATCCTGTCTTGCCTCTGCCACTTCATGTTTACTTGCTTGCGCCAACTCTAAGCTCAGCACTATGGCTGATTCTTCGGAACTAACGGTCCGCCAGGATACTCTGCTTGTCGACGACCTCTCCCACTTCTCCGATTCCGAGTCCGATGACAGGCCACCGCCAGCCGGTCGATATACACCCGATCTATTCTCTGGCGTTAGACGAGGCATACGCAAGCTACCCTCTGTCAAGCTCTCTCGAAGCCCGTCGCGCCTCAACCTAAAGAGTTCCTCGTCGAGTCTTCACTCGGCAAATTCCTCTACCTCGAGCGTCCAGAAACCTAGCGACACCTCGGCCATCCAGCATGTTCGAAACCTGACCCTCCAATACAGCCTCACGAAACCTCTGCCCCGAACACCGCATCGTCGAGCCGAATCTGCTTCACCTTTGGAGGCGCCTTCCCCCACCAATTTACCCAGTGTCGCTGAAGGTCAGGTCTTGAAAAACGTCCCGGATCCGTCGGCTTCAGAGTCGCCTCTGCCACCATTGCCGCCAAAGATGGACAGTCGGACCAGCACGATGGACTCGAATTCTTCGGCGCCACCGGCGCACGGGTACAGTGCCCATGAGGCAAATAACAGTATGAGCAGCGTATCAAGCTCTAGGCACGAGGGCCCTCAAGAGCCCAGCGATAACCTCAGGCCAAGGGGCGCCGGATCGGTCTCTGCTGGACCATCACCGAATGTAGCCCAAGGTCGACCGACAGCCGTTGGTGGACCCTCTCAGGGCCCTTCCACACATCTCTCTGGCCTCATGTGCAACGTTCATCGAACAACTGGCCGCGAGCCCCACGCACGTGTTGGAGCTACAACTACTATCCTTGGCGATAAGCTTTATGTATTTGGAGGACGGATTCTGTCTAGGAGTCGGCCTGCTCCTCTCACATCAGACATGTACGAGCTGGATCTCATAAGACGATTCTGGACTAAGCTGGAGACGACTGGCGATGTTCCTCCTCCACGATACTTTCACTCCATGTGTGCGCTTGGAGATACGAAGATGGTTTGCTATGGAGGCATGTCGCCTGCCCCCAACCAGCCTCAAGGAGGGGACCAACAGCAGCCTGAGATTACCGTCATGTCCGACATCTACATCTACGACGTCACCACCAAAGTTTGGACCTTTATCCCGACCCAGGACCCTCCCCAGGGCCGATACGCCCACTGCGCCTGTGTGCTTCCTTCAGCCGCTACTTTCTCCTCGCACCGCGCACCGCTCTCTGCCCTTCAGCATAACCCTTCGACTGGAAACCCTAACGAGGGTCGCATCGGCATCAACATTGACGGCGCGGGAGGTGCTGAGATGGTGATTGTTGGCGGACAGGACGGTAGAAATAACTACATTGAACAGATTAGTGTGTTCAATCTACGAAGCTTGAAGTGGACATCGACGCAGCCTCTGGACAGAAGCTGGGGCGCTTACAGAAGTGTCACTGCCCCTCTGCCTCCGGCCGTAGCAGCCAAGCTCGGCCGGGCACACTCGAATGGAATGTACCGCACAGACGCAGGCATGAGCCAGGAGTCCCGAGAACCAGGATCTTCGATGCTTATCTACTGCAACTACAACTTCTTGGATGTCAAGCTGGAGCTGCAGATCCGATCGCCAGATGGAACTCTCACCGAAAGGGGCATGTCAGGAGCTTATTCGCCTCCTGGACTGCGGTTCCCCAACGGCGGGGTTATTGATACACACTTTGTGGTGAGCGGCACATATCTCACCTCGTCGAGGCAGGAGTATGCTTTGTGGGCGCTGGACCTGCGAACGCTCACCTGGAGCCGAATCGATGCTGGAGGAAGCGTCTTCAGCCAGGGCAGCTGGAACCGTGGTGTGCTCTGGAACCGGCGAAACACGTTTGTGATCCTGGGTAATCGGAAAAGAAGTCTCGTTGACGACTATAATCATCGGCGCATCAACTTTTCCAACGTGTGCATGGTCGAGCTCGAGGCCTTTGGTTTCTACGACAACCCCCGCAAGACCAGCCCCCTCTCGGGCTTCATATCGGCGAGCAGCCCTTATGCTGGGCCTGGCCTGAGCTTGGCGCGCAAAGCTGGCTACACAGCGGGCGGACGGCACCACTCAAGGGCGAGCGAGGAGCTTGGTGAAAAGGCATTTGCTATCCGAGAGCTGTCGGACATGGATATTCTGTGCATTGGTGGAGAGCGGATACCGGTAAACTCGAGGATTGTTGGACGTCGATGGGGTCCATACTTTGTGCAACTCTTGAGAGAGGGCGCGGCGACGCAGGATGGAAGTGATGCGATGACTCTGCGGTCTGGCCTGGCGAGCAACCCTCTGCGAGCGTCGGCCATCACAATCACGCCGAGCTCCCGAACGGGCGAGGGCGGATCCACGACCAGCAACATGGGCACATCGTTGGGTTCTAGCGGCCTCCCACCAAGCACGGCAAATTCGAGCATGTCGGGCGGCCCCATGGGACATGAGGCGAACCCGGCAAACATCAACGCGGCACCGACGCCTCACTCACTACCAGCAAACTCCCGACCGCGATGTCTATATCTGCCGCACACCTATCTTACGATCCAAGCCCTGCTACATTTTCTCTACACCAGCTCCCTGCCCCCTCCGATCTCTCCGCTCTGTACGCCCCAGATCCTTTGTTCGCTGCTACAGATTGCACGGCCGTATCGCATAGATGGACTGCTTGAGGCCGTTGTCGAGCGACTCCATGCTCTCCTCGACAGCAGGAATGCAGCGGCCGTGTTCAACGCGACGGCTATGGCTGCTGGTGGAGGTCGCGGCATTGATGGATCGCTCAACCCCAACTTCTTTGTCGGCAGCCTGGACCCCGTTGGCTCGCCTACAGCTACCTCGGACTTTTCCCTGGGCCACGCAGCCAGTGATAGCTTCTCATCAGATCTCCAGACTGGGGCCGAGGGTCTCAGCCTTAACACGAACGTGCAGCAGTCGAACCGGCCACCTAGTGAGGAGCTTTCCGCCACGACCAGCCAGAGTGGCTCAGAATGGAGCTCGTCTGAGATTGGTGGAAGCGAGAGGGAGAACTTTGCGTGGAACGGCGAGCTCAGCAGCGTGATTGGGCTGCAGAAGCGAGGACTCCGAGGCTTGATGGAGGGCAGACGGATGAGAGAAAGGACAGGCACAGCGGGCGGAAGCGGAAGCGGTGGTATGGGGCCTGGCTACGCAGGTGGTCAGGGCCAGCCACGCGTGGGCCTTGGGATCGCAGGATCATGATTTCGCTTGGAGCTGTGGCAACATTAGCGACGGATCACCAGAATTTAAAGTACTGCAACGTGTAACGAAACGAGTCACGATCTATGGAGGATGAGGGTGTTGGAGCTGGGACGTACATGGAGCATTGCGAGGAAGGATATATCACAAACATATCATGCGCTGTAGACTAATAGTCTCGGGACTTGAATAGAGGCATGCCTCAGGAGATATTTAAGAGACTGAGAAACTCTATTTGTTTTCGCATCAACCCAGAGGAGTGTCAAGGGGACGAGGTTCAAAGCCGGAGTATTAACAAGTAGTGAATGATAACATGTACATAAATCATGGGTATCCTTATGTCTCTATTCTACAGCTTCACCCTCCCTCCCTCCATCTCGCTCCAATCCTTTTCCGTAAACGCAACATATTCCTCGCCTTTTAACCAGTACACATCTCCCATGCTCTCGTCGCCTCCAGGTCTCACGCCCGCCTCTCGCAGGGTATGCTTCTGCTGCTTCATGGTGCCCGTGATCTGCCCGCCCCCCAGCTCCTTGACGACTCTCAGGAACAGCGGCCGCGCAAACTTGGGCAGCTCGCTGCGCACGTGCGTCGCCAGAGCCTGCATCGTCTCTGATGTCGGCTCCGAGGCGAGATGCACGGCGGCGCAGCCGGCTCGGCCGTCGTGGTGCGGCAGCTCGACGCCGTAGACGTTTGCCTCCTTGACGTCGGCGTGCTTGCACAGCGCCTCGCTCACCTCGGCCGTCGACACGTTCTCGCCCTTCCAGCGGAACGTGTCGCCGATGCGGTCGTGGAAGAAGATGCGGCCGTCGCTGTCCCACCGGACCATGTCGCCGGTGCGGAACCAGGCGTCGCCCTTGCTGAACACGTCACGGAGCACCTTTGCCTCGGTGGCGGCCTTGTTGCCGTAGTAGCCCTGGAAGCGGCCGTAGGGGTCGTTGGAGGGCAGTCGGAAGAGCATCTCGCCCGGGTCGCCGCTGCGGACCTTTGTGCACCGCCCCGTGCGCGGATTGCGGCGTGGCATGTCGGTGTCCAAGTCGACGTCGACGAGGGCGACGGAGAAACCCATGACGAGGTTGTAGATCCATCCGTTGCGGCCGATGGCTCCGGCGGTGAGGTCGTTCTTGCTGAGGTTCCACGTGCCAAATGTTCCCTCGGTGGCAGCGTAGAACTCGCAGATGCCCTCGATGCCGAAGCGTTCCTTGAACTCGTTCCAGATATCTGGCCTGAGGCCGTTGCCAAAGGCCACGCTCACGTTGTGTTTCTTGTCGAGGCACTCTCCTGTCACGGGGTCGTACTGTGGTGGCGCGGCGAGGAGGTAGCGCAGCGTCTCGCCGACGTATTGTATGCTTGTTGCGCCGGATTCGCGGACTTCGGACCAGAATGTCTTTGTGGAGAATTTGCGGCCGAGGGCTTGGGTGCTGCCGGCGATGATGGTGGCGCCGAATGAGAGAACTGAGGCAGAGGAGTGGTAGAGAGGCATAGACTGGAGGAGTCAGTATTGTATTAAATTAGACATGGGAGTAAGAGGCTCACCGTGTACATAATGTCGCCGTTACCGCGGCTGAGGAGACCCTCGGCCATTGAGCCACCCACGATCAACTTTCCCCATGATACAACAGCAGCTTTAGGCATGCCTGTTGTTCCAGATGTGTAGATGAGGATGGCCATGTCGGAGAGGCTACTCTCGGAGCGCTCGGAGTCTGGCGCGCGAACAGCTTCGGTGGCTAGGACCTGAGCCTCGATCTCTGGGGTATGGACTACGAAGCGCATAGTCTGCAGCTTATCGCGAACATCCTGTCCAACATTCTCCGCGACGTTGGGATCCAGGATGCACAGTTTCGTAGTTGCAGCCTCGAGACAATGCACCAGCGGAGCCCCAGACAGGTTATAGTTCAAAAAGGCCGGTTTCGCTCCGATACTCCAGAGGCCCAGCCAGAGAAAGATAAAGGTATCCGAGTTCTGGAAGTCGAGCGCGACGATATCCCCCTTCTTGACGCCCAGTTCCCTCTTGAACCAGGTGCCGTATCTCAGCACGCGATCGTAGGATTCTGCGTACGTCCACCGCTTGCCCTCGAAGATGAGCAGCGTGCGATCGGCGGTCGAGGGCTTGTTGGCAATGGCCTCGATGAGGTAGAAGAAGTTGAGGCGGTTGACGAATTCGCGGTAGTACATGCGCGATGCGGCTGTGAGGACGCAGCGCAGGAGGAAGAGGTCGTACCAGGCCGAGGAACGGGCATTGAGGTAGGCGACGGTTGCCGCGATGGCGGGAGCGGATATGGCGAGAGGGACTAGGGGTTAGTTGGTATATACGTGATTCGGGATCGAGAGATAGTACCTACTAGGCATTATGAGTATAGTATATCTCCTGGTGTTGATCGGGACCTGACTGCCAGCAAGGGCTCGAGATGGAAGATCGGAGCCGAGGTTTGGTAGGAGTGTTGACGTGGGTCGATGGGCCGATAGCGCTAAGAACGGCAATGTGTGACGACACGACACGGCCCTCTACAACAAGAATAGAAGCCGAGGCTGGAGATAACTGTATAAGCTAAGAGGCTTGACAGCCTCGTCCGGCTTTTAGTAATCCATAGAGAGAAATGGTTCTTTTAGAAACAGGACGAGGTAGGGAAGAATGATTGCCTCGACATGCCCCAACGCATCTTTAGTTGTAGCACGTCTTGGCTCTTAACAAAACTGCCTGATGCGAGTCAACGCCATTGTACGACCAAGCTACGGAGTTGGCCCATTCTTTTGGTGATGTGTTGGGTCATGTTTGTTTCGTTTCACGGTAGGAGAAGAGGCTGTGATGCCCCGGTTCCGGGATACACGGCATGCGGGAACTTGGCTGAGAAGGGAAAGAGTTGCGGTGGTTGACATGATATTTTGATAAGGGTGGAAAGGAGAAGAGGATATGTTGAGTCGAGGTTATTGAGAGAGAGAATAAGATTGGGGATTTGCTTATTATTACGCTGACTATTCTAGATACTAGTCTAGGTTGTCACGAGTTTATCGATTACTTAGTAGTAGTAGGTCACAATCTACGTACCGTGGTCATCATTTTGTAGAGTTAAAGTATCAATTGAGGGATACCATAGTCAAATTCTTTTGCTTTGTGGAAAAACTCTCTTTCAACCTGTGAATAGAAAGGGATATAGCATTGTATCAATATGTGACCCGATCGATTGACCTCTTTAACGAGGCCTGTTCACTCGAATCTCTACTTGGAGTGATGCGTCGGCATGTCGGCGCCAAACGACGCCGACTACCACCACCACGTGACATCGCAATGTCGTGTCTAAGCTACTATGCCTACCCACCTCTAAACACCAGGCGAGCCTCGATCAAGAGTCGCAAGGTGCACATCCCCTCGCGCCTCTCCTTCAACAACCCTCCCCCGTCCTTCCTTTCCAGGACGGCATCATGGCGCCCGGTGACGTCCAAGCCGCAGCCGCGGCGCCGTCGGCCGCCTCGTCGTCTGAGCTCAAGCTCCCCCCTCCTGAGAAGCCCTCCGACGTAACGAGGCGCACGCGCATCGTCTTCTCCTTTTGGCTCATCGTTCTCTGTCTTGGTCTTCCCATCTGGTGGAAGACTACTACCATCTACCGCGCCAACTTGCCCCTCGATGGCATGCTGCAATGGGCCGAGGGCAAGGTGAGATTGCCCAGCTTCCCTGGCTAACGACTGCGGGTTGCTAATAAGTTGTTGTAGGCTTGCCGACCAGTCTTTCCCCTACAAATCTCCATCAAGGCCGATTCCCTACAGGAAAACGAGGCTCAGAATCTTGTGCGCTTGACACAGCACGCTCTCGACGACCACAATGACTTCTCGGGCCACCACCTCCGACTCCAGCTCGCCCCCAAGTCTGGCGGCGATGCGACCCCTTCTCCCGCTGCCGATGACGACTCCCATGTCGCCTTGACGATACAGCTCACACCTGGCGAAAGCAACTCGGCTTCGCTGGACCCTGACTCGGCTGTTCTCAACATCGCCTATCCGCCCAATGCCGTGCCACCTCCCTCGTCATCGTCCTCGACACTCGCGACCTACATCGCAAACGAGCTCCAGTTCACCTTTTCCGAGGAGCAGTCTATCATCTCATATCTCCTCTCTGCATCTTCAGCCCCCGACGCCCGGCCGCAAGGCTTGAGCCCTGAGATTGTAGAACAGCTCTCGAAGCGAACTACGCGATCCGTACGATACTCACCCACGTATCACCTCACATTTTCGCTCTTCACCGCGGGCGCAGTGCCCAACTCGTGGGACATTGAGGCCGCTATCGAGGATTACATGAAGCCCATGCTCGATATCTTGGGCCCGATCCACAACTTTACCATCGATACACAGGTGCAGCTTTATGCGACGCCGGGTGCCCGGTCTCATGTGCTGACCAAGGACGATCTCGCTTCCTTCATCAACGCTGCCGAGTGGCCTCTCTCGCCTTCAATTGGTGGCGCACCGACGGTCAACTTTGTCATCTACGTTGGCGACCAGAACATCGGTCTGGACTCTGAGACTGAGACGGCGCAGTCGTGGATGTTCCCTCAATGGGGCAGTGTCTACCTCGTCAAGCTCCCCGACACGACCACGCACGTGTCGAGCGAGACACTCAAGCAGCCGATGCTCACCTTTAACGGACATCTGCTTTCGCTGCTGGGCACTCCTCAGTCTGGCTCTTTGCCACTGAGACTCTCTACGCTATCCCGCATTCGCTCTGCCGATCTGCTTCTGCGTGCCTCGTCGACCCTTGGCTCACTGGCACGTTTGTCCCTTGCTTTGCCTTCAATGTCTATTCCTCGCAGTGTCGCCGACGGTGTTGCATCGACGATGGATCATCTGCAGCAGGCTTGTTCCAGTCTGGGCGGCCCCGCTGGACTGTTGCACGCACGAATCGCAGAGGAGGAGGCTGAGAGGGCATTCTTTGAGAAGAGCATGGTTGGGCAGCTGTATTTCCCCGACGAGCACAAGATTGCCGTCTACCTGCCTCTTCTAGGGCCCGTGGGAGTTCCTCTGGTGATGGGGCTGATTAAAGAGCTGAGAGGATGGGTCAAGAGGAGGAGACAGAGGGCCAAGGAAGCAAGCGAGAAGAAGGCCCAATAAGTAAAATGACGTGCATTGGAAAGAAGAACCATAGACTAGAGTATACTAATTCATCTCTAACTTGTACTACTGATCTTGCCATGGATGTAATATGTTGCTTGTAACCCCTGATATTGACCTAAAAATAAATATTACGCCGTGTCCGCTAACAGCCTCGGCTGAAGTGCCCTGGCTTCCCCGTCCGTGCCCTCTATCCCCCTCTACTATCAAGATCCCGCCTCAGATCCCCATCTTCTCTTCTACACAATCGCATCATCGATATCCACATACATAGTTCAGCGCTGGAAACAACCCAGAGTCACTTGTGGCTGTCGCAGCCCAAGATGACACGGCGAAAATGCTTCCGGAACCGACCTTGACCTTGACCCTGCCCAGCATCCACGACGGCCTCGTCCTCGACTGTCGCGTCTACCACTCGCTATCGCTGTCTGCGAATCCCCGTGCCCCGGCGTGGCAGAGACATGCGGCTATTGTTGCGCATCCGTATGCGCCCATGGGGGGATCCTACGATGATCCCGTGGTGGAGACTGTAGCTGAGCAGCTTCTTCGCAAGGGCTTTCTCGTGGGGACCTTTAACTTTAGGTCAGCTCTTGTCTTGTTGTATGGGGCGTATTCGCTTGCTAATCCTGTGGTTTTAGAGGTGCACATGGCTCAGCTGGCAGGACATCATGGACCTCGAAGCCAGAGCGAGACGATTATGCAACCTTTGTCGCCTTTATGCTACACTATGTGCATCACCTCGATCCCTTCCGGCCGCACTCCTCCGATAGTCTACAGCCTCCGAGCCCGGCCAGGCCAACACCAGTTCCCGTCGATCCGGTCCGGACTCGTCCCGTCCTTCTCATGGGCGGTTACTCGTACGGCGCCATGGTCACGACTCTGCTTCCCCCACTCGACGCCATTCTCCAGCCATTCGTGTCCCCAATCGCCGGCTCCGACGCTGCAGAGGTCCGTCTTCGTGCCGCGCATCTCGCCGAGCAGCAGAACATTGTCCTAGGAAGTGCTCGCGCGGCTATGATTGAGCACCGGACAATAAGGGGCGGAAGCAAGCGAGGCGTCAGGATCGGCGGTGATGAGAGTGGTAGCCCCCGGAAGAGCCACGAGAGTCACGGACGGAGGAGCTTCTCGCTCGACGAGGAAAAGCTTCGTCGCGGGGTTCATGACTTTATAGCAAGGGCACGTTCGGGCAGACACAGCCAGAAGATGTTTCACAGTCCGGTCGACAGTCAGAGCAGCACCATCGTGCCGCCTCCGCCAGGCGAGCATCTGCCCACGATACCGGACCTCACCATGCCGCAACCAGCTTACCTCATGATCTCGCCGCTGCAAGGGCTGATTACGCACCTGGCCACCATGTCGCTGCTCCCCTCGGCACTTGGCAAGAACAAGGACCCGCACGACGTGGCCGCCGAGGAGAAGCTCGTCATGAACCCAGGCATGGCCGTCTTTGGAGACACGGATGTTTTCGTGGCGGCGCATCGGCTGCGGGCCTGGACGGCGCGCTTAAAGGAGAGGACCGGGTCCCGGTTCCGCGGACACGAGGTCACGACCGCAGGGCATTTCTGGGCCGAGGAGGGGGTTTTGTACAAGATGAGTGATGTGGTTGGGGGGTTTGCTGAGGAGTTGCTCTCGGGGTGATGGGACGGGACGCTGGCTTTTACTTGGGAGTATACTGGGAATGGATGATGGGTTTGATGAGAATACGAAATATATTTCATGAAGAAGTAAATACACTGAACAGTAGAGGGACGTGTCTCGGCGCCAAAGCGCGGAGTTGAGCTGCCGGACTGACCCGCTCCGGCTCCGTCGAGTCCGGGCATGACCCGAGTTGATAAGATCATGACCGGCAGAAACACCCTTGGCTGGCAAATTCCCGTGATGATCGCCAAGCGGTGTTTTGGACCTGCATTTCCCGATAGTGCTGGTCGTTTTTATGCTCACATATTGGGTAGACTGCGGGAAGACGGTTGACACATCCCATCGCCGTATAGTCTATGCTCAGCCAACCCGCGGTGAGAAACGAGACAGAGCCATCAAGAGCATCGGCAACTTCTTTGTCTTCCCGAAAAAGCGGCGAGTAGCTATAGATAGCGGAGGACTTGGCTGTCTTGGTCCCGGCTATTTAACATATCCTCTCGTCTTACAACGCCTCCCAGCGGAGTCTCAAGTCATATAAATTAGTTGACTCGTATTAGCGAGCGTGAATGGCATTGGATGTCATCAGAGTATGTATCATAGCGCTCCCTCCGCCGAGGGATTGGAGGCGACCCTTCTAAGCTTCCAGGCATCGCTAGGGCGTGGAGAGGTTGACGAATGCAGATATGTATGATCAAGTTCTTGGGGCGGGGAAGAGTCATGCTTAGAGTGTTGGACGTTATATCAGTAGTATAGGCGTTGTTTTACGTATAGATAAGTTATGACGGCCAAAGGAAACACAATGGGTGTCAAGATCAAAATAAATGTGCCACATTAACAGTACGAGAGTCAAGCTTTCGATTAACAGTAATTACATGGCTCAACATCAACAAGCTCCAACATCTGGGTCGCTTAGTTGAAGTGAGTTGCCTCCTGCTTCTGCTCAACGGCCTCGGCGCGTCGCTCTAGATCCTCACCGGCAGCAAAGGCGGCCATATCCATGCTGGGGACGAACAGGGGAGCCTCGGTGAACAGGTATCGCATCTCTTCGAGGGGTCGCTTGGCAGTCTCGGGGAGGACAGCCCAGAAGAAGATGGCGTTGGTAAAGTTGCAGACCTGGTCGAGTTAGCAAGTGTTTAGGGGGTTCATGTCAAATTAGGTACTCACGATAAAGAGGATGTAGAACCTCCAGCCAATGCCCGTGACGTCGTCCATGGCAACAGAGGTGGTCTGGCCGATCATGGTGTTGAAGGCAAAGGACATCATGGTGGCGATGGAGACACCCTTGGATCGGGTCTTCATGTCAAAGATCTCGGCAGGGATGATCCACGACAGGGGACCACAGGTCGCGCTGAAGGAGAAGTTGTACAGCCAAGTGATGACGATGAAGCCCCAGGCAGCGCTGCCGTTGCTGGTATCAGCACCGGGAGGGAACGTGGCGAGGAGAGTAGTGGCGATGATAAAGGTAACGCAGTTGAAGAGGTTACCGCAGATCAGGGGCCAGCGTCGTCCGGTCTTGTCGATCAGCATCATACACGAGAACTGGGCGATGAGGGCGATGATGGAGGAGATGGTCTGGTAGAGGAGGGTCTCGTCACCGGCGATACCGATCTTGGCGTAGATGGTGACGGAGTAGTACTGGATAGCGCTGACACCCGTCATCTGGGCGGCGATCTGGATGGCGACAGCGAGGAAGAGTCGGCGGAAGCTGGACTTGTCGGTAAAGAGCTCGCTGTAGCTCTTGGCCTCGTGCTCGTGCTCGACGGAGATGATCTCCTGGATCTGCTCAAACTCGGCGCGGACCCAGGCATCGTCGGTGTTGCCGTGGGCGTGCAGCTTGGCCAGAGTCATGAGACCCTCCTCGACGCGGCCGTGGTCGATGAGCCAACGGGGAGACTCGGGGAAGAGGAGGATCAGGAGGGCAAGAATGACGGCGGGGACACACTGGATGCCCAGGGAGACACGCCACTGGCGGGAGTCGTGGTCTCCGAAGCCGGTGTAAGTGCCTAGTTGATGTTAGAATGAGGGGGTTATTCGAGGTTGACTAGGAGGTGACTATACCATAAGAGATGCCGGACGCAATCAGGGCACCAACACCCAGCATGAACTGCTGAAGGGAAGTGACTCTACCACGGATGCTGGGATGGCACAGCTCGGCCTGGTATAGGGGGACAATCATGACGAGGAAACCGACACTCGAGAGGGTGTTAGTCGAGATGTGTCACATGAGCAGACTGGACAGTCAAAACTTACCCAACACCAGCAAGGCATCGGCCAGAGTAGAGGTAGTTGATGTGCATGGCAGCAGTCTGAAGAGCACCACCAACAAGGAAGATGACGGCTCCGATAAAGATGGTCCACTTTCGGCCGAGACGATCTCCAACGGGACCAGCAAACATGGCGCCAAAGAAGGCTCCGCCGGTGAAGACGGACACGACGGCTCCTCTGCAGTGGTTGTCAGTAGCTGTAGACGAGAGGCTGAAGAGAGAGAGAGACTCACATGGCCTTGGGATCGTCTCCGAACTTGGCGGTAAAGTTGCCCGAGGCGATGACCTCGGCGATGACACCCAGATCATAACCGTAGAGGAGAGAGCCCAGCGAGGCAAAGACGGAGACCAGAAACTGGTACCACTTGGGTGGGAGAGCCATGATGAGGGGATGATTCGTATACGCAGACTCTCGATCTGGTCAGTCGAGAGATGGGGTATCGATCAGGGTGATGGTGACAACGAGTCTTGCTTGTAATATGGAGCGAGCAACGGGCCTTTTAAGCATTCTCCAGAACTCGTCTCTTATAACCCACTTGTCGGCGCGAGGCAACCGACAAGGCTCGATAGTCAGCTAATCCCATCATCATCATCATCATCATCAACAGACAATGCTCGAGGTTGTTGCCCGACTCCAACTCGTCCCCCAAAGGAACCTGGGGCTCTTTTTCTTCCCCGCGTGGGCCATTTATTTCCGCGCGGCGGGTCTTGCGGAGTCGCTACCGTCTTTGGGGTCTCCATCGTGGGTTCTCCAGTGGGGTGAGCGGCTTATTTGCCCATGGGGAGCGGTTTTGCTTTGTCTTGTGGAGAGGCTGTTGATACAATGCAACTACGTAAGTTGGAGTTGCGGCTCCGCCGGGCGAGAGCCTCACGCCAGGATATACATTAGTAGGGACGGCAAGGGTAGACTATTGGTTACCGGTTCTTGCTGATCCTCTGGGGGTGTCTTGCATCTTGCTGCTGATAACTAGCAGATAGATAGATGGATGGATGGATAGATACTCGGCTACAAGCGCGCAACTGGCAATGGTCGGATCATGGCCCGGAGAGCGTCAGGCTTGGCGTTGGACTCCATCCGCGCGTCTCATGACACTGGACGGAACGAACTGGCTACTGTAGCTGGGTGGAGTTTTCACCTCAGGCCTCATGGATGCCCCCGGCCGAGAAGCCCACGCCATGCCATGCCCATCCAGGGCCGGGGCCCCCAGGGCCACTAACGGCGTCGTCTCGTGTTGTGCGGGGGCTCGCGAGTCTGAGGATCCAAGCCCTGAAAAGATGCCCGCGGCGGGCACCTCTTAAGTTAAGCCTGGAATCCCCAAGCGCTCCAATCGTCTGTCGCGCCCTCGGGGTTCCGTACCCCAAGCGCGCGAACCGGAGGAGGCTCAAGGACGCGGTGAAGCCGCTGAAGCACCGAGGACCAGATCCACACGGTGAAGGAGAAGCGTCGACTGTGGGCGTGAGCTGTCAAAAGCCCATCTATCATAACTAGCCCGTCCTTGTGACTTGACCGGACGCGATGGCAGTTCTGGACGGTCCCGTAACTGCAAAAAGGGCATAAATTCTCGCCTCTCGTGGCTGCATCTGTAGACAATCTGAGATCATCCCATCTTCTTTCAAAGAAGCAATTCCTGTGTTCCCGAGCCCAGAGTCGCCTCTTTTGCTCCAAGACCACAGTCCCTCCCCCGCAGCCATGGCCACCTTTACTCGCATCTCGGACGATGAGCGCCCAACCATCTCGGTTGACCCCAGCGCCGTCCTCTCCAAGATCGACGACAACATCTACGGCGGCTTCACCGAGTGAGTCCTCTTCCTGCCCGGCTCTGCTCCTCCCAGCGCACCGGCTGGGTCCCCAGGGTAGTACTGACAGGCGAGCCGCCCAGGCACATGGGACGCTGCATCTACGGCGGCATCTACGACCCCGGAAACCCCCTGTCCGACGAGGACGGCTTCCGCACGGATGTCATCGAGGCCATGAAGGAGCTCAACGTGCCGGTCGTGCGGTACCCCGGCGGCAACTTTGTCGCTACGTACCACTGGCTCGACGGCGTTGGTCCCAGGGAGAAGCGCCCTGCGAGGTGAGTTCTGATACCATGTGCACCGTCATCTGATCCATACTAACAAGGGGCGTCGCAAAGGCCCGAACTCGCCTGGATCGGCACCGAGAGCAACGAGTTTGGCACGGATGAGTTCCTCAAGTGGTGCGAGGTTGTCGGCACCGAGCCCTACTTTTGTCTCAACTTTGGAACGGGTAAGCTGTCATGTTATTCCCGTGGCATCCCTTGTCGAATAGGGCCATCTTTGCTAACTTGTTTCAGGAACGCTTGATGAAGGTTAGTCTCGCATTGGACAAGGCTCCAGATGCTTGCTCGTTTACTGACATGTTGCTGCTGCAGCTCTCGGCTGGGTCGAGTACTGCAACTCTGACAGGAACAGTTACTACGCCAACCTCCGTCGCCAAAACGGACGTGAGAAGCCCTACAATGTCTGTATCCCAGTGCCATGATACACAGCCAAGATGTTAACTATCGACAGGTCAAGTACTGGGCTCTGGGCAACGAGATGTGGGGTCCCTGGCAGGTCGGCCAGATGACCAAGGAGGACTACGCAAAGACAGCTTACCAGTGGGCCAAGGCCATCAAGCTGCTCGACCCCAGCGTCGAGCTCATCCTCTGCGGCGAGACGGGCTACAGCACCTGGGACTCGTACGTCGTCAAGGAGTGTATCAAGTTTGACATCCACGGGCTCGGCGGAAGCACAACTGCCAGCTTGATCGACATGCACAGCATCCACGTGTATACTGCCAGCTCCGACCACTACAAGAACGCTACAGGTATGTCGGACCCTATCCGAGACGAGACAGGGACCTAACAGGCGTAGCCCCGCGATCTGCTGAGCGTGCCATCGAGATCACAGCTGGCCTGATCGATCTCGCCCGCATCGAGAACGGTGTCCCGTCTTCGGTCCGACGACAGAAGATCTGCTTTGACGAGTGGAACGTCTGGGATCCCGTCCGCGCCCCTGGTGAAGAGGGAGCCGAGGAGAAGTAGCTGCTCCAAGACCCCATCTCCAGAGTTGACCTCGACTAACACGACCCCCCCAGGTACAACCTCTCCGACGCCCTCGCCGTCAGCGTCTGGCTCAACGTCTTTGTGCGCCAGGCCAAGCACATGGGCATGGCCAACATCGCGCAGTCGGTCAACGTCATCTCGCCCCTCATGACCACAAAGGAGGGCCTCCTCAAGCAGTCGACCTGGTGGCCCCTGCTGCTCTACAGCAAGTACATGCGCGGCTCGACCGTGGCCATCAACGTCCGCTCGGGCGAGTACGCGGGCGAGACGCAGCCCGAATGGATCCGCGGCTGCATCGAGACGCCCTGGCTCGACGTCAGTGCCGCCCTCGACAAGGACGGCGTGCTGAACCTGGCCGTGGTCAACATCCACGAGGAAAAGGACTTTGAGACGGAGCTCAAGGGCATCAACGCCAGCGAGGTCGAGGTGCACACCGTCAGCGGCGCCGACGTCAAGGTCGTCAACACGGCTGAGAAGGACGAGGTTGCCATCAAGGAGTCCAAGTGGAACGGACAGGGCTCCTTCACGTTCCCCAAGCACTCTCTGACGCTGCTCCGATGGAAGCTGTAGGCGTTGCAGCCCGTCGTAGAGCGTGTTAGTGAGGCCTGTCGTCCAAAACATACCAATTGGGGCGATGGCGTAGTTGGGAGCGCGTCAGACTGAAGCTTACAACTTCATTCCTTATATCTGAAGGTCACCGGTTCGATCCCGGTTCATCCCATGCGAGAGGTGGTCGAGACCGTTTCCTTTTTGGCCTCGCTGGGGGGGGCCTTTTGGTCTGGCGGTTGTGGTGGGATCGCACCCACTGAGGGTTTAGACGTGGACTTATACGATGAATGAATAAGAATTGACAAACGAGTGTTCCAGTGTGATATTTAATCTAACTGTGTAACTTGCCAGGTGTAAGTGGCTGTGGTGTCCTTGAGGGTCAAGTACATGTTCGATACTGGCTTCTGAGCCCTCATTGCGTAGTCATCTGCCGTACAATCCTTTCCGCCTCTGTGGAATCCTCCTCCTCATCAGACCCGGACTCGGACTCAGAAACTTCCTTTGCAGACTTATCCGACTCCTCGCGCACTTGCAAACTGACTTCGTCCTGGCTACGGCTCTCCTTCTGTATCCAGGCCTCCACGCCGACCACAGCGCCCTCGGGATCATCCTGGTGCGTCAGGAGATATCCCTGAATGGCGGCAGGGCTAAAGACCAGCTCGGGGATCTTGTTGGCAAACTCGATCGCCAGTGACCTCACCAACGCCGACTCGGTAGCGGGCTTGTCAGATATCGCTTTGCGGGCCTGGGCTGCCGGTGCTTTGCTATATGGCACGTCGTGGATCTGGGCGAATATATCAGCGGCTGCCTCTGGAGTCGCGAGTCCAAACTTTATGGAAAAGTCGACTCGTCCCGGACGTAGCAGGGCAGCGTCAATGTTCTCGGTATGGTTCGAGGTCATGACGAGCACTCGACCCTCCTGAGCACCAACACCATCAATGACATTGAGTAGACCAGACAGCGAGATACGCCCTCGCCGTCCGTTCTTCTTGGGCCCAGCGCTCGTATCTCCAGATTCCGCATTCCGCGCGTGCGTCAGTCTCGTCGCGTCAATGTCTTCCAGCAGCACAAGACAGCTTCGAGGGAGATTCTGGAATAGGCTTGCGAGATTATCCTCGGATAAGAGCGGCGAATCCAGGTTAATCATGTAGATATCCAGCCCCATCAATCCCGCGGCTGCGAGAGTGAGACTCGTCTTGCCTGTTCCAGGGGGGCCAGAGAAGAGATAGCCGCGACGGTAGGGAATACCTCTGGTAGCGTACCAATGCTTGGTCTGCGGGTTGAGGTAGCGCTGCAGGTCTTTGACGAGTCTCTGCTTGTCGGACTCATCCAGCACGACCGTCGACAGGGGCCTCGTCGTCTTGGACATGCACTTGATCCAGGACATGTCGTCGTCGTACGACTTGGCCGCCCGATAGATGCTCGTCCGCTCCTTTTCCCTCTCGAGATACTCGATGCGGGCGTTGAATATCAGCCTCTTGAGCACCGTCGCGTCTCTTCCGAGGCAGGACACGATGATCATCTCGGCGCTACGGGGAACCAGCGAGAGGCCGCCGCCGTTGTCCGTCTGCCGCGTCAAGGACAGGATGCGGTTCTCGTAGCGGAAGAAGTGAGTGCCCATTGCCGGTGTCCAGTGCAGAGGTCGCGCGTTGTAGAGCGAGATCTTGGAGCGCAGATCATCCAGGCTGTTGGTCTCGTCAATGGTGTTTTCGATCTCGTCGTCGTACGATGGTGCCTGGTCGGAGTTGACAAAGTCGTCGCTCTTCAAGGTGCTGGATGCGAGCAGCCGGTGGTTATGCTGGGAGAGGCCGTTCCTGGCGACCCAGCTCATCAGGTAGTTGTAGGTCTCATCATTGGCCTTGACCTCGACGACCGAGATGAACCGCGTCCTGATGGTGTCTTCCCAGGACCCGACGAGCTGCTTTGCGAAAAATAGTAGGAATCCAAGGTATGGGAGGTATGACTGGCCAGTGTTCAACATCTCCAAGATGCGGGCGAATATGCCTCTATCCAGCGTACTTGGGTGGTTCATGTTGCTGGGTTGGTAAAGTGAGGATATTACAGCCAGAGATCACATTGAACTCTTGGTCCTTTTATATATACACCGAAACCACACGATGGATCGTTGCATCTACCTGCTTTCTGTCATGCATCGTGGCCCGACACGAGGATGCAACTCACTTACACCAGGGTCTGGTAAGGCAAAAGGCAAACCGAGCGTCGTGCTGGCCAATAGCATGTGCCTACATTCGGCCACGCCAATGACAAGAGGTCGATGAGATCCATAGAGTCGAGATCGACAGTAAGAATGGCGCATTACACTCGTCTCGATTGAGTTAGTGCTGGGGGTCTATGAGGGCGTCAGCCTTAAGTGCTGTTTGAGGATTGTCTCTAGCTGGTATGTATCGTTTCGAGTTGTCAGGGAGCCCAGGCTTTTACATCCGATACTAGGCATATAATAACAAAAGACGACAACGGGGAACATTAGCAAAGGCAAAAGCAAAGCTATTTTCAACAAAGAAATACCAGCTTCACTTGACCATTATCGATATATCCAGTAATATAGTTGATACCCGTCCTGGGCGCCTGCAGTGGGCGGCGAGCCTAAAACGGCAGGCGGTGAAGTGGCAAGAAGGCCCAATTGACGAAGGATCCTACCCTACAAGAGCTCAACAACATGGCTCAATCCAAGAGACACAACACTTGCAGGAAGGTGGATATGAGATAATGACTAGACTAAGCTGTTTGGGCTGTATATGTTTAGTTCATTTACGTCGAAATCTCTGAAAATTATTGCACTGTAAGTTTCATATTGTTCGAGACGTCTTTATTACATGTCTTGACCAAGAGCTGCGCTAGCCGTCACAATAACTTAACATTGTAACCAAACTCTTGATCCGTTTTTTTGTAAAAGAGCTCATAGAGTCGTTTGTAAACCCGCAAAATCATCCATGGATGTCGATCGATACGGTCATTAACATGTTGGTCACCTTTCAGTGGTTTGGCTAATGTTGAAATGTCCTCAACTAGCCAACACGACCTTGGGAGTTAGCAAAACAATAAAGGAGCCATTAGGAGCAAACGCACCTGGGAAAGCAATAATAAATTGGCAACAGATATAATAGTGCTTTTGACTTACTCAAGACAAAGGTTCATCCGATTTGGAGCGAGACTTCTAGACCAACGTTTAGCTGTCGCTTATGATGAGGTGCTGGATTATTGGCAATAGTGTCATCCACTAACACTCAGGATGATTCCCCTGTTCCGCGCTACAACAAACCGTCAGGAAATATATCATTAAAGATGAAGTGCTGACCTGAATTACTTGTTCTTGTTTGCTTTTCGCTGTCAATTCTGGCTTCATCATGGTCTTTCGCATCATCGTCGGCCTCGCAGCCGCTTTGGCTGTCGCGGGCGTAAATGCCGGGCCTTGCCAGCCGGCTTCATCTACGTCTCTCTCTATTACGAGCTCTGAATCAGCATCTTTATCCTCTACTACGACGACAACTCAGGCTACAGACAACACTGTCTCTACGACCACCACGCCCACCACCTCGGCTGCAGCTGAACCCTCTTGCATCTCCTTGTTCCAGTTCAGCTGGGAGCATGGCTAAGGTGTTCCCGGTAGAATCGAAAACCCAGAAACCCTCCTCCCAGGCTCTGGCGATACTTCCGGCGTCGAGGCTTGTGCGCTGAGTTGCGCCAAGCGCCAGGAAGGCTGCGATCGCTTCGAATTCCTCCAGGGTGCCAAATGCGACTTGTACGGCATCGGCTCGGAGCTCACCGTCAACCCCAGGTCCATCAATTCATTTTACAAGCGGAGCTGCTTCAAGTGCGGTATCGACATTGATGACCCCGTGACGACGTTGTCCACGACGACTTCTGCAGCCTCAACAACTACGTCTGCCATGTCAACCACAACATCAGCCCCCAACGGCGTTCCTTCGTGCGGCATCAAACAAGAGGCCCCGGGCTCTTTGACCTGCGGTATCCGTGGCAATCTCGGCAGGGGCACATCCGTCGGAGTGGTGCGAGACATTGGTGATGCCTCGAGCTTGAACGCCTGTGCCGGGAGCTGCTTCACCACCCGGGACTGCGGATTCTTCCTTTTCTGGCAGGACAACTTCTGTTACACCTTTAGCAGCGACGCCGAATTGGCTGGATTTGAGCCTTATTCTTTCGCCGGAGGTGAAGGCTTTGAGCTGGGATGCTTTGCCTGCGGTTACCTAGATCCTCTGCAGCCGGCGACGACCACAACTGCCCTCTTTATGCCAATAGACACATGATTCACCTGCTTATTGCCTGTCTTTGAAACGAATACGTCGTTTCCGGCATTGTTTCAAGCATCTTGACGGACATTTTGAGCGGGCCAGCAAAGGATGACGCTTATAACATGCGAGTCTCGCACGTGGGCTTTTGGGCAATCGAATCGGCGTTTAGCTGAGCTGTTTTAGATGTATTAGTAGAGAACTGTAAAAAAGAATGTGTCTGCTAGTCCGTACTTTTATCGATAATAGAAAGTCGCAATTGGGCGTAATGAAGAGGACTGGGGATGCCCTGTTAGTGTCGGAAACCGCCTCTTAGACCCAGCATTTCTTTACATAATGTTCTTTTTATAGTTTTGTAGGATTACCCGCACTCGAAGATTCATCCTATATAATTAGAAAATCACACAGCATTTATCGCCTGTAAAACGACGATTGTGCTTCTCTTTATTCTCCCTCTTGTGTTTTTCGTCCTGTCCGCTCTGAGCACCAAAAGAACAGGGGGTATTTTTTCCTGCGCCTTTTATCAAAGGCATCTCCTCTGACTTGAGCATGATTCACAAGACATCTGCATAGTCTCACTTTGTTATATCCAGCATCCCACATATTCAGAGTTCTCAACTGACATCTCCAGGGACAAACAGACAGCGGGCACGTGGGTCTTTGTTCTCTTTCTACCCCGACCTGAAACACTCCATCTGCTTCACTACACGCCAGACGCTATCGAGCGGCCAGCTTCAAGGCCGTCGCAAGCGCTTGTCATCCATACCACAGAGAGACACAAGGAGAGTATCTCTGCTGGTAAATACCGTGGGAGGATACATGTTGGCTCACCTCACCAATCACGACACGGCCAAGGTCCTAAAATAGCTGTGGGCTAACTAATTCGGGACTCGCTTGATCCAAGTTAAACGCGCGCCTGGACAGCCCGGCCAATTAGACAGCCGCATGCCCCACACCAACTCCAGGGCTCTCTTTCAACACCACGCTCTTTGTATGCGCATCTCGTGCCTGTTCAGCAATGGACTCGCCAGCTTCACCTTGAGCCGCAGGCGTCAGCAAGTCCTTGTTCTCCCGCTACAAGAACCCCTGGAGGTCGCCAGGGGTGTTTCGTCCCGTTCTCTCCAGCCCCCCCATCTGCCGAACCAGATGACGCGCATCGTCTCAGACCTTTCCCGTCGTTCGTGCCAGGATCCTCCCGCGGCTGGGATCTGCATGCAATGCAACGACCCCATTCATTTCCCCAGGCGCCGTCTCTACTGCCGCATCGGGATGGATGGGCACTGCCAAGTGTCACTGACGGCTTCTGCGTCTGCACATCGGCTGGCTGTCGAGATCCTTGAAGATTCGTGCCCGTCTGCTTCCGTGTGCACACACCATCTGGACTACACCACGCCAGGCCCGTCTATCCCCCTGGCTCTATCTACTACTATCTGCTGGCGCTTCTGTTGCCATCAGGCCTGGCGCTTGATCAAACCCCCTTGTCCGTAGTACGGATGAATCCCTCTTCCACCTCCGCTGTCGCTCCCCAGCCGTAGCCGCCCTGCCGAACCCCTTCTTAACCGCCCGACTCCAAACAGCCGCCTGCTGGACCAATATCGAGGGCGCATCTATGGAGTACTCTGCCCTTCAGACACAAGCGTGCCGGCTCGTTGCCTTTTTTAACTCTGTGCCCTGTTTCAGTGCCAGAGCCGCCCAGGGCGAGATTGGCCTTTGTCTTTGCCTCATGGTCCTCGATCCACCCGCGATAGCGTCGCGGCCCTTAAGACTGCTTCATATCCGGCCTCCATGGCCTCGTCCTTTTCTCTCCCCAGACATCTTCCTTCGCTCAGCCTCTTCCACTTTTCTCTTTCTTTACGTATCCGTTTCGGTTTCTTCTCTTGTCGCAATTCCATCTGTCGCTTTCTGGACCATTGGACCTCGATTTCCTTTTCTTCATCTCCTTGACCCGTTCGTTATTCCCTATTAGGATCTCTCGCTCGGCCGAGTCTCCATTCTTCAGGCCATCATCTCAAGACCAGGCCGGTTGACCCGGGCCTCGCCTTTCTCTTACGTTTAATCCGTAATCCTTCATTCTACTGGCCCCCTGTCTATCACGGGCCTGTTCCTTACTCTTTCTCGGACTCCCCTCTATTACACCCCTTTCCTTCATCATGCCGAAACACAGCAGATCCGCGAGCAGCTCGCACAACCGCTACAATGCGGGTCTCCCTGTATCTGTGTCTCTAGCCCCTTCTCCTTTATACAGTCAACATCGCATGACGATGCCATCCAACTACTACAACATGGCCACTACCGCTGCCTCTTCCATCGCCCTGCAGGCTCAGACTCAACAGCCCACATACGAGTCTTATACCACGAGCACAGCACCACCTGTCTCCGTTCCTCCTCCCGTGCAGCACCGCGCTAGTTCGGGGGCATGGACGCCCCAGGATGACCAGCAGCTGCTCAATGCGCGGATGCAGGGTCTCAACTGGGGCCAGATCCAGGCCAACTACTTTCCCTCCAAGACCCCCAATGCTTGCCGCAAGCGCCACGAGCGGTTGATGGAGCGCAAGGGCGCCGATGACTGGGACAACCTGAAGCTCCAGCGCCTGGCCAAGGAGTACATGGCCATGAGGAAGGAAATCTGGAGTGGACTCGCCGCTCGAACAGGCGAGAAGTGGAACGTTGTCGAGGCCAAAGTGAGTCTGTCCTCCCTACAAAGCAATCTCCTGTACTGACCCATCCTCTCAGTGCATGTCCAACGGCCTCAAGAATCTTCAAAGCGCCGCCCGCGCCGCAGCCCGCCGCGACCGTCTCGAGTCCGGCGCATTCTCAGGGTATGACGACGACAGCGGCATCTCCGGCATGGGCCTGACACCCGTTGACGAACTAGACGCATCCTATAGCAGCCCCGAGACCACCTCCTCCGTCGTGCACTCGGTACCCGCCTCGGCCGCCGCCTCGTTCCACCAGCTGCACTCGCAGCAGCAGCAGCAGCAGCAGGCGCAGGCACAGGCGCAGATGGCCGCCCAGTACGGCCTGAGCGCCTACGGCGGCGGCTACGGGGGCCACGGGTACTCGTCGAGCGTGAGCTCAACCGCGAGCGCCGGGCATGGCTACGGGCACGCGCAGGGCGAGAGTCCCCAGCACTACATGACGACACAACGGCCCCAGAGCTCGGACATGGGTATTGGGAACCTCATCAACAGGCCAGGAAGAGCTGGCGTCTAGGGATGACCCTGTTCGTCTTGGCTCACTCTCATTATCATCTTTTCCCATACTCGCACTTATACCCTCGCAACAAAACATGCTCCCGCTCGACCCCCCTATCTCCTCCCTTGAGAGAGAGACACACACCCACCTGTCGCCGTCCATTCTTTTTTTTATATCATAATCTGTCATTATATCCAGCACCATCACATTGGCGGTTCCAGTGCTCTTTTACTCTACTGCATGGGCGACACAAGGCGTTTTGGATTCCCGGGGGCGACTATAACGACGATCACGCATCAATCATTGGCATCTTTTATTTCTGTCTTTTGTTTTTTCTTCATCCCAGGCGTTGGCAAATCTACGTAATGCTTTTTGTTCCCTTTATAAAGTCAAAAAATGGTGGCCAAGAAGACGACAAACGGAGGATCGGTTACATTTCCTTTGTATAACTAGAGATAGAGATACCACAGCCCCGGGATGTCGGCCGAATCGATGGCAGCGTAGCAGCATTTTGTCTTTCAAGGTCATTGGAATATGCGATATAGCGAATACACACAAACATGCCTTTTCTGCATTGAATATTCGGTGTGTCTTGTCTTGAGATCTTTATTAACATAAATAGTCTACAGTGATGACCATGATATATGATGAGTTTGTGTGCAAGAAGCACAACGCAAGAGCCGTGACTATGCTCGGGACGCCCATGATCCATCACTCATACAAGTATTGTTACAATGTCTATTCGCTCTCCCATCCTACATCACCGCATCGGCCTCTCGCTCTGTAACTTGTGCCCTGTCTCCTCCGCAGCCATACTCATCATCTCGTCCAGCTCCTCCTCTTCCCACTCTCCCTCTTCTTCGCCAAATATACTCCTCCACACCCTGCTCCACATGCCCTTCTTGTGCAGCAGAGCAAGAATCATGACGCCGGGAAGATGCCACACGCTCGCCCAGAAGAGACCCCTTGCGCTGCCCTTTTCACCGTTGTAGCGCCAGAAACGCACGGCTTCCCGCATGAGCCAGGCGTTGATGGGGAGACTGGTCGCGGCAAAAGACCACTCTGTTACTCCCGCTGCGCAGAGTGAAACACATAGGGGAATGAAGACAAGACTGTATCGCAGAGCGACACGGGAGTTGCGAGCTGGATTTGTCCATGCTAGCATGCGAAGACCGGCCTTTTTGTACTCTTCGCGAATGGGCCAGCTCAGAGCCATGAAATGGGGGAACTGCCATGCAAAGAGCAGGCCAGCCATGACCCATCCACCGATAGACGAGCCGTCGCTGGCAAACAGCAGCTCTCGCCAAGAGCCGTCCTTGGTGGCAGTCTCACCAGCAGCCGCAGCCCAGCCCATCAGGGGAGGAATACCACCGACGACAGCACCGATCCAGGTGTTGAAGGCGGTGACAGCCTTGAGAGGGGTGTACATCCCGGCGTAGATGACGATGTTGGCGAAACCAAGTCCTGATACCGTGGGATTGACACCAAAGTATAAGGCGCCGGTGCCGACGGCCCCGGACAAAACGGCGAAAAGAATTGCGCTTCGCTTAGAGATGAGGCCTCGAACTAGCGGGCGGTTTCGGGTTCGGGTCATCTTGGCATCGGTCGAGGGCTCGTAGAGCATGTTGAAGGCGTTGGCGCTGGCCGAGCAGAGAGTCGTGCCGGTCGTAAGGAATAGTAACGTGAGCGGGCTCAGACTCGGGGTCTCGGTAGTGCTCGGCGAGAGCATCTCGGGAACGGGGTAGAGCGCATATGTAGCCATGGCACTCAGAACGACGAGAATGGTCAACCGTGGTTTCGATAGAGGGAGAAGGGCAGAGATGGTGCGGCGCAGGGCGTTGGGCTGCGCAGCAGCATGTGCCGCAAGAAGAGATGAGGCATCTGGAGGAAGAGGTGCCTCTCCTCGTGCAGCGGCGGCAACAGCCTTCTCGCGGCGCTGGGCCTGTCGACGTCGGTGAGGAGCAAGCTCCTGTTCGGATTCGGAGGGGTCGGATTCATTTCTTGAAGAGGTGGGGGATAATGTCGTATCAGGTGTTACAGGCGCCGAGGCTGAGGTAGAGTAGATGCCATTGGCGCGGCGGAAGATGACGAAATCGAGGCAATTCGAACGCTCAAAGAGCCTGTTGGATAAGAAAAAGGATGCACCCTTTGACGGCGCAGAAGCAACCAGTCTAGGCGCATGAAAGGCCGCGGCAGAGGACATGCATCTTCGCGATGCGCTACTTCGCGGAGCCTTGAGGAGTAGCGAATTGAGCTCCGCGGCGGGGAAGAGACATCGTGGTGGTCGCATGATCGCCTGGCGATGGGTTCATGGCCGTCGTTAGCGAGACTCAGTCCATAACCAACACGCGGAGCTTGAGGGAGGGTTTGCGAATGCTGCGATAAGGCGAGTTTGGTGGTGATGGTTCGACTTGGCCATGGCAGATTTCTTGGAGTAGCACAGTTGAACCAATCAGGAGCGTTGGATGTAAGACAGAACGTGACTAGTCACGTGGCTACCCAGCTCAACGCCGAGTAGACGCCCCCACGTCAAGTTATCTTCTTGTTCCACGCCCTCCACACCATCTTTAAACAGGAGCTTCTTTTTTTGCAGGCTTCGGCTAAAGTCATTGATCTTCCTTGATCGTTCACTTCAAGGGTCCAATCTTGGCTGCGACTGCGGGACCGAGATCAAACGCAAGTGCCGATACAAGTTTCTCCGGAAAACCCTCGATAATGGATCATAGCCAAGTGGCTCGCCTTCAAGACATGAACATGCATATTGACCCCACGTGTTTCCACCACATGATGTCGTTTTTGCCCCGACATTGGTGAAGAACATTCTCTTCTTCTCCATTTATCGCTGGCGGAGCTTGGGAAAAGCGGCAGCCTACCCAATTTGGAGACGAGAACCTCTTTATCGCGGGTCCCCCAAGTCCACTCTGACATGGCAGTTCTAGCCGCTGCACGATGCGAGGAAATTGAGGCGAATATGGCGCCTCGATAGAACGCTTTGGGTAGTCAAGCCGAACGAATGACGGGTTGGATTTTTGGACAGAAGCCTGTCAGATGTCCTTTTTGGGGTGTGGGGGCTGCTAACGTTGAGTCTGGGTCACCGAACGCGGCGTCATCAGAGTAACCACCAGACATTCAAATATCGCGGGTTAATTAGCTTTCTATACTCCGACTTTCAGTCAAATAAACATTGTCGATCAAGACCCAGTTGTTCATCTACCTACCTTCTCACCGTGTTTCATCTGCGACAGCCATGCCGACGCTCTTGGACGCACTCCGTCAAACCAGTCAAATCGACTGCGACACCCTCGATTCTGATGGTACGGATCACTTGGAATTGGTACCTATTCTACCAATGCTACGCGACTAACATTTGTACTCAGTCGCCCGTGAACTAGGTCCCTTTGTGGATTGTACTTCGAACCAGGTTTGTTACCTCTACCCAAACACCACCGAAGCAATGCTGACAACCATGGATAAAAGGCCATTGCATTCTTTGAGGTGTCAAGACCACTCGCAGGTCAATCGATTCTGCATCACGATGCTTTGATCGCCGAGGCCATCCGAGATGCCCGAGGCCCTCTCAAGGAGCTACAGTGCACCGTGACCTTTGAGGAATTTGTGGTCGAGATTCTGGTATGACAACGGCCGGATAACACCAGACCTAAGCTGACTTGAACGAGATGGTAAAACTGCAATTGCTGCAAGTTCCCAACGTCACCGGCTACGTGCACATCCAGACCAACCCCAAACTATCTTATTCGACACCAGGCACAATAGACAACGCCTACCGTGAGTTCATCTCTGGCTGATCCTGGTCGCAAACTAAACATCTCGTCAGGAATTGTCAATATCTTCAAAGCACTGGCGCCCGACTTTGACGCAACGAGGGTGTGCATCAAGATCCCCGCCACATGGGAAGGTCTCCAAGCGTGCCGTGAACTCGAGGTGAATGGCATTGCCACTCTCGCAACCACCATGTTCTGCATGGAGCAAGCAGTTTTGGCGGCCGAGGCACAATGCACGTACATCGCTCCCTACGTGAATGAGCTCAAGGTCCACTTTGAGGAAGGGTATGTGTGCCCTTGACATTCTCCCGTCTGTGTCTGACGAGAGTAGCTACGTCGATGACAACAAAGCCTTTGACTTTTGTCGCGAGGCGCAGGCCTATTACATCAACAAATCTTTTCGCACGCAAGTCCTCGCTGCGTCACTCACATCCGTCGACGAAGTGATGCAACTCGCGGGCATCCAGCACGTCACCATCTCGCCCAATCTCCTCCGCGGACTGGCTTCTACGCATCTGTCGACCTGGAACGGCAAACTCGGGGAATACTTTGCGCAAGGCCCTGTGAATAAAAGCTGGGAGACGAGGGACTACAATGCGCTCGTCAAAGATGACAGTGCCTGGAGGCTTGCCTTTACTAGGAGTGGCTTCGGTGCGAGCGAGGGTAAGATAATCCAGGCCATCAATTACTTTTCCGATTTCCAGGAGAAGATGGAAGAGTTGGTCAAGCAGCATGCGGGTTGATCTCAGTGCCAGCAGCCGACTTGATCAAGGCGTCTTGACACTCTGCAATTAAGCTTAAAGACGCACCCACAAGCCGTACACAAAGGACCACGATCGTCAGCTTAACAATACTCAAACGACTGGTTTCATTCAACGGTCTTAGCCGTCGCTTTCGCCGTGAATCCACAATTGCAATGCTGAACTCATCAGATACACCCATCTCATGCGACAAAGAAGCCAGCGCGACAAGTTGCGAACTTGGTTAGTCCTTGAATGGGGGACTACTACGAGACCTCAGTTCTTTGTCCAAACTTTGCGAAATAGTGAATGCGTTGCCCTCTTTTCGTTTTACATGGTCAACAAAGGATGCTGCAGCACAGACGCTGTGCAACTCAAGGGAGGCTGGGTTGCGGCTTGATCAAGACATTCACCCGAGTCCGTTCCCTGCTCAATGCTAATTTTACATCATGGTAGATGCTATTGTGATCCTATTCCGGACCAGCCACTCCAGATGGTGGTGCGTCTTTGGAAGGGTGGGCACTCGGACGCACAACTCGATGTTGGTTCGGTTGATGGCCTCCAGCTCATCGCGGCGAGTCTCAACGTTGACATGAGCGAGAAACGGCACTACTTTGTTACTATCACATCTTGAAGCTACAACCGGTATTCAAAATTATTTCTCGTCTAAATGTATCGATTCTACCGTCTCCATTCGGGCAAATGCTCACAGGCCGGCAATCGCGACGGTTTGCTTCACAGACCATCTCATCAACCCCTCAAAGAAGATCACCATTTCTTTGTTCGCAACACCAACCCCCAAGCTCCATGTGGCATGTGCCAGGCTTCCAGGCTGGAGAACAATGGGTATTCGAAATAGGCCAGTGCCCTTCACAGCCTGGTGTGGCTGCTTGGATGCTTCACCCAGAGAAAGCATTCACTCAATGCGTTGTGATTTAACCCATCGACCACCTCTAGACTTTACTTCCTTTCTTCTCACACCCGCACACTCATTACAGTCTCTTACTTGGCTTTGATCTGGAATTTTCTGAACTCTTCATCTCTTTTTCTTGTTCACCCGTCAACTCCCTTTACATCGCCAGACGAGCACTGCCATCTTTCCCGTCTCAACCTCTCTCACTGTACACCGCGTCGTTGCCGTCTCCCTCACGCTGTTATTCTCCTTACTTCAGATCTGAGGATGGAGGGCATATCGTCAGCCTTCGGCACGGGCGAGCCAGTTGAGCACCTGGACCCCGATGCCGCTGCAGCGCGGTTCAACCCTGCCATCGCGCCCAAAGACTCGGAATGGAAATCGGTGTACGGCGAGTTCACCGAGCTGCTGGATTCATCCAAAACCATCAACCAGATCATGTCAGAGTACTTTACGCACCACGAAGCTCGCTTGTTCTTCCCGTCCGATCGCGCCGACTTGAAGAAACTGCAGGACGACAACACCGAGCGATACAACGCTTTGCTTGCCGGACGTCTCAAAGGGGTTGACCGAAGCCTGGCGTCTAAGCTTACGATGCTGTACTTTGGACTTCCCATTGAGCCCATGGAGAATCCCCTCGATGACTTGGCCATGGACCTGGGATTGAAGGAACCCGACCATCCTCGATACAATGTCGAACCGCCATTGCATTTTCTCACTGCGCATGACAGCCGAAACTGGGGCAAGGAGAGCTTGACTAGTAAGTCTATCAATCTGCATCTTGATCTACAACTGAACTAACAACCTCAAAGCCAAGGTAGCCCCAAACTACCCGTTGCCTATCCCACAAGAAACCGAGCCTATCATGGGCCTTCGAGGAGGTGACTTTGAGCATGAACTTTCCGACTACTGCCCCGACACTGAGACCCCAGCACTTCCTCAAGATGAATGGATCTACCTATACGGATACAATGGATGTGTCCCATTCGTCCCTCGGAAATGGAGATCTTATTCCAGTGCTGTCAGGCAGTTGCTTGGACTGAACGAAACAGATACTGATCCATCAAACAACCCTGAGGGCCGCGAATACGCTCTCATCTTCTTTGGTCGCAAGGCCAATGAGTCGGAATTTATCTCTGACACACTGCCTTTGCAAGAGGATAGTGAAGCAATGCACTTCTTGCGACAGCACTTTACTGATCGCTCTACAAGTGGCCACGCTGGCTGCTGTGCCTTCTTTGTCAAGACTCCCAACCAACCGACACCACATCACTGGGAGCCTCAAAAGGAGCAGTTCAACACCGACCTGACCAAGATTGGCCGCAATGTTTTTGCTGTCGCAAATGGCGCCGGAAGCGACGCTATCAGCTACGCTTACCTGCCCTTCCCCAAGACCAAGACTACCAGCTTTACCATCGAGTCCTTCGCGTCAAACCAGTTCAACGCCCACTTCAACGCTGCCATTCACGTCTTGTTTGGTAAACCTCGGGGGCATTTTCACCACGCGCTCTTCCGTCTGTTCGACAAGAACAGGCCCACCGCTTCAGAGCAGATCCCCGCTGTGTACGGCGGCATGGGCCAGATGCAGTGGGTGATGGAGAAGCTTCACCCGCTCAACAACCCCGATGCTTGCTGGATGGTGGATCATCAGCGTCTCGGGGATGGAGATTTGCCTATCATCCTTCCCGGCTACTATCCCAACCCTCATCCTTACGTGCTCTCGGCGACTGGCAAGACTGGCATGACCCCTTTCTCAGACACTTTCAAGGCCGTTCAGGATATCATAACTGAGGCCTTTGATGCAGAGACGCTTGCCAAGATGAGTTCAGTCATGATTCTTCCGAGTGAAGTCATGGATAAGGATGGGGACTATGATGCCAGCACCGGCTACAAAATTTCCACAGAAGAGCCCTATCAGCCTGGACAGCAGAAGGCGCTTGGGCAGGCTATTGAATCAATGGCATCCGCTGGTACCACTGCATCTTACCTGATACTTGTTCCGCTTTGGTATCCCGCCAAGTGCCGATTGTTCCCAAACTGGGCTGACCAGCTCGGTTACTTCACCGAGATGCCGCCCTTGAGTTCGCCCCTGGACTCGCTCTGGACTGCAATCGACGAGCTGTGTGAGGCTACCCAACACAAAAAGGACTGGCGCGACAACTATGACTATGTCCTGCTCAAGGCCCTGCCGCCCTTTGACAGTCTTGAAGTTCCCAAGACCGATTCGCCTGCCTATCTGATCAACTCTTCCATCACAGATATGGAGTGGGTTACCATGCGGGCTTCCATCATTGCCTGCGACCTCTCCGTGTCGCTTTTGAGGAAGCGAGACGTGGACTGGGGGTCGACCATTCCCAAGAGCAACGCTTGGGGTCCACGGGTCAACGTTGATACGCCAAATGTCTACGGGCTCGGGGTAGAGAATTTGCATGAAGTGGTAGAGATTGAAGGCGAGGAGGCGCTGCCTGCCACGTCTCATTTCACTCGCGGAGCTGCCACAGCTGCAAAGCTGCCTTTCGTCAAACCGCCAAAGAGAAAGGTCGATGGTTACGGCGGCAAGGTTCAGGCTGGAAGTTCCCAAAGAGCTTCTGCTTTTCTCAAGCCCTCAGGCTGGCTCTCCAAGGGCCTTCAGTATCTGCCTCAGCCGCCTCTAAGCCCATCGGCTGCGTTCAACTTTACGTTCAACATTCCTGAGAATGAAAGCGGGTACTCGCCCATCCCGGGCCTTGGGCGATCAGCAAACCCTTTCGCGCCATCGCAACAACTCAGGAAAGACGGTCGGCAGCTGTCTGGCCAGTCCTGGAGTGGGCTTCCTAAGTCGCAAGCCTGGGCTGGACATGTCGAAGAAGAGGATGAGCTACTGGGGAGGATACAGGAGGAGCCGGAACAAGTTGAGGAGCGCAGACCTCGCATACAATGGTCATCCGAGGTTGATGATGAAGAGGAACAGCTCGAAGGTCCCGACTTTATGGACCTTGACAACGACTCGGTTTCGTCTGCTTCATCATCTGCACCATCTATCCCGTTCGATGCGCCAATTCATTCTCTGCCCGGAAAATTCACACCGATGCCATCCAAGGGAGCCGATCTGATCAACAAAGACGACCGAACCTCGACGTGGGCCACGCAGCCGAGCATCTTTGACGACTGGGATCCCAACGCATGGCCATCGTGCACAGAACTGGACATTCCCATCACCGCAGCCCCCCTCGAGAAGGTCTTGCGGACCAGCAACAACGTGCCCATGGTATCCAAAGCCATCCTCACCCCAAGCGAGCAGGCCGAACTTCAGCGGTCCTTTTGGAAAGTCCGCAACATCGCCCTCAAGCGCGCCGTTGAGTGCCCTTTCAAGGGCTGCGACTTCACCTACCGCCTCGACGAGCAGCACGTCATTGAGAAGCACGCCAAGACTGCGCATCAGGCGCAAAGGTGCATGTGGTGCTATGAGCCGTTGTTTGAGTGGTGGGATGAAGAGCAGAGGACAGCTCATCTGCAGAAGAAGCATAAGACCGAGCTCGTCAAGGCGCTGGGCATCAAGACTGGCACTTTTAAGAAGTCCAGAGACGGCCGTTTCCGTTCTGAACCCGTTCATTCTACGGATACACATACCAGACGCGCAGAAAATGCTGAAATGGATGATATCTTTGAGACCTCTCGGCCGGATCCTCTATCGCCTACTCCGGTCCGAGGCACTTGGGCTCGTCCCCAGGAGATAACGCCATCAGCACGAGGACGTTTCGCACCTCAGCCGAAGCAGCAGACAGCCCAAGCCTCTGCGACAAGAGGCAACGTCGGGCAAAGTGCTCGGGCAACGACACAGCCCAGTTTGCCAGATGATGTCAATCTGCGTTTCGTTTCTGAGCAGCTCGAAAAGATTCGTCAACAGACCAATGTGCTCAACCTTCTAGGACATGAAAACTTCCCTCCTACCCAAGGCATGGATTTTGGTACTGCTCCAGGTTCTGCTCAGCCAGATCCTACGAAGCTCCTGCAGGATGTTAGAGACTTGTTGGCCAAGTCCAGTTCTGCATCAGTACCTCAGGGTACAGCACCTCGGGGGATAATCCCACCCTTGGTTCGGAGACAAGATAAAGAAGCTATCCCCAACCCTCTCGATCCCGTTGTTCAGCAACAGATCTTCAACAACGCGTGGCAGACCAAACGCTCTCAGCCTCCACGTCTGCTGGCATACCCTCTTCCCTGGCACGACGAACCTGGCCCAGAGGGTTACGTCGACCCTCCCACGGCTTGCCCAGACCCGAGGTGCAAGCAACCCTGCATCGAGTACTCTGACTCCCGCGAGGTATGGGAGCACTTTCAGAAGCACCATCCGATGATGAAACTGAATTCTTGCCCATTCTGCCATCTATCCTTCATCTTCTCTGCTGGTGAGGACGATGCCGGGAAGAGGGTTTACAAGAGACGACCTGTTGAGGATTGCATCAAGCATTTCGACTGCCACGTCTACCGACTCTGGGATATTCTGATGCCTCAAACATCCCAGTACATAACCTCAAAGGTTCCATTTAGCAATGATTTGATGCTGAGATATCCGAACGGGGATCAACCCGCTGCTGAGCATCCACTCAAGGCGAAGATGGTGGCGTACTGGGCTTCACTCGGGAAACCCGCAGCAGAGCCTTTGGCGGAGCCCGCAGAAGAACTTGAAGATGAGGCAGATGGTTCTTGGCCAGGCCTCAAGTGTGCCTGGTTTGAGACCTGCGGTACACTTGTTGATTCGATGACCGAAAAGCAGCTGAGGAAACACATGAAAGACTCCCACCGCAAGGAGCTCGCAATGCATGATTCTGACAACGATGAGGAAGAAGTGGAGGAGGAGGTGGAGGAACTCGTTCCTCGGGCAGTTCCTCATGTCCGAAGTCCCATTCCCAAGACAAGACGCGCACATCGCTCGCTGGAAGACATGGAGTTGGATATACCAGAAGCAGTGACCATCAGCTCAGACGAGCCACCGTCGACCACCAGCCGCACGACGCCAGGAGTGACCGCGAGGGGAAGAAGCCCCGCTGTTCAGAGGATGACTCCCAAACCCCTTCTGGCTGCTTCGCATCACGATTCTAACGAAGAGGAGCTCTATGCTGCGGACGATGCACCGGCCACCGCGTCTCGAGACCGCCGTCGCCAGGAGAAGCAGCAAGCAGAGTCGACTGAACAACCGTCACCTGCAGAGGAAGAACTCAACACCATGGAGGGCGAGTCTAGAAGCTCCGCGACCCGAGGCAGAGCTCGCCCTACCAAAAGGTCCAAGACAAGCAGACCAGCAGGAGAGAACGACGGTGAATACGAAGATGAAGGCTCTGACGAGGACGACGAAGTGATCCAAGATGAACAGGGAGTCATGCACCGACGACGAGCAAGGTCTCCAGATTGGATCAAGGAACTCGGACCCAGTGACCCCGACTTTGACCCAGACGATGACATGTACTGCTCAAAGTGTCTTAGAAAGGCACCCAAGCGCCGAGGCCGAAGCCCTCACCGTCATCCCATGGGCCGCGAGAAGGAGTTGGAGGTGACTATCCCCTGACGCCCCAACATGAACACTACTAACAACCCGCCAGTTCCACACCGACAAAACCCGCTGCTGCAAGATCCGCAACGGAAAGGGCTTCCCCGAAAGACTCCCCAACCGCAGCGGCTGGATCCGCGCCGCCGACCTCCCCAGCAAGCTCGGCCGCATCAAGGAGACCTTCAAGCGCCGCTACCCAGCCTACGAGCGCACCGTCTACCCGACCAAGGCGGCCGACCACCACGCCTCGGTCTGGCGCTCCGACCCCAACAACGAGGACAACAAGGATTGGTGGGACATGCCGTGGCCGCCGTTCGAGGGCCGCCCCCCCTTCCCGGGCTCCTGGGTCGACCCGGGCATGCCGCAGGGCGGCGACGGGACGGGACGGGCCAAGAGCCAGATGTGGCAGGGCAGGCCGGAGCGGGATACCAACTATCGCTACCAGAGCGACTCGGACTCTGCGGATGATCTGAAGCCGGATGAGGATGATATCGGGGAGTTGCAGAGCAACGACGCCAGCAGCGCCGGAGAAGAGGGAGGACGTGGACTCAAGAGGCGCAGAACGGGCGAGGCTGCTGCGACTACGCTTTCTCAGCCTGGCGTTGATGATACGCCCGCCGAAGAGGGTGGCCCGTCGGCGAAGAAGGCCAAGAAGAGCCCGGTTGGTGTTGACGATGGTAAGACTTTCCCCTTGCAGGCGATGGTTGGAGACGTATTAACAAGTTCTAGGAGACAAGCCAATTAGCAAGACACCCAAGCGTGCTAGGAAGACGGTCAGTAAGGCTGGCAGTCAGCCCAGTCGCGCGTCGAGTAGAGTTCGACAGCAGCAGACCGCCGGGGACAAGTCCCGGAATGCCTCTCCTGCTGCTAACGAGTGATGAAGTGTTGGTGGTGGAATGTAGTGATGGAGCCATCTGATAGAAATGCTTTGCGGATACGACACAGGCTGGAGAGGATGTTGGTGATTTTGACCTCGGTTTAGTACTTTCATAGCTGTAATTCTTCCTTTTTCTCGAGTCTGTCTTCCATTATCAACCATGTCAACGCCCATATCCCTTGCCGACTCTGTCAAGAGCACACACCCTGGCCAGCTTTACATGTACAACGACGCCAGACACGCCATGATATATCCCGATTTACCTGTGGAACCTTGTAGTCCCAGTCCATGTCCCCTAGTTTCGCCAGTAACACGACATCTATAGCCATTCACAGCGCCTCGATAGCCTTGAGAAGAACATCCACGCCCTTGTCCCCCATCTCATTCTTGTCACCCAGTATTGAGCCGACATCGCTCAGAATCCCCAGTGGAATATAGCATCCGGTCTTTGCCTTCTCGAGACTGTCCTTGAGTCGGCTCGTGTGCTCCCATTCCTTGGCAGCGACCTCTGCCCTCTCAATCACCCGAGTCGAGATGCCGCACATGGCGGCGCAATGCATACCGAAGCTGCCCTCTGCAACGCCATCCTCGAGCTTGTACAGGAACGTGACACGCCGCTCCTCCTCGTCAACATGGATCTGCATTCTTCGCGCCCGGATTTCAGGGTGGTTCTCAAACTCGGTGGCCAGGGAGTGGTAGTGGGTGGCGAAGAAACCCACGCACCCAATATGAGATGCAACGTGGTGAAGAACAGCCTGTGCGACAGCAACGCCGTCATACGAGCTGGTTCCACGACCGAGTTCGTCCAGAATGACCAGCGACCGAGGTGTGGCCTCGGACAAGATCTTCTTTGTCTCCGATAGCTCGACAAAGAATGTCGACTGAGCGGCAAAGATGTTGTCGTTGGCTCCGAGACGCGACATGATTCGATCGACGGGTGTCAAACGTGCAGAAACTGCTGGAACATAGCATCCGATCTGAGCCATAATGACAGCTGTGCAGGACTGCGATCTATTAGCATTCCGTTCAAGAGTCCTCCAAAGATAAACTTACCATGCGAAGGACAGTAGATTTGCCAGCGGCATTGGCACCCGTCAACAGGTTGATATTGGCTTGCTCGCCACCAAGCTTGATATCATTGGGGATAAAGTCGTCCACCGCGTTCAGCATACAAGGATGTCGGAGCTCCTCGAAATCCACCGTGCTTCGTTCCTCGTCGACAAACTGCGGCCTGCAGCTTGGCTGGCCGAGGGAGGCTGAAGCCTTGGCCAAGCTGACTAGACAGTCCAGCTGTGAGATGATCTTGATGGCCTGCAGCCATGTCTCGTAGTCAACGTCAAACTTCTTAAAGAACCGAGACGAAACCTCGCGCACTAGCTGCGAGTGGGTTTCTTCTGCCTCCTGGAGCTCTCGGACAAGCTGGGAAAGCTCGGCAAAGTAATAGCGCTTGACGTCCTTGGTGGCCGACATCTGTCGCCAAGTCGAGGGGACCTTTACACTCTTTGGTGCTTCTATCTGGTAAATCTCCTTACCGACATCCGTGTACTTGAGTAGTTTGCACTTGAACTCCTTCTTCTTATCTGCTAAGAGATCGCGGAGCTGCTGCTTGATTTCGTCAATCCGGTCCGCGCTCGCATCGAAATCTTCCTCGATGCCGCGCTCGGGGATGATGAGCTTGTCATCACGAGCTTTGGAACGATCAAAGGCTGTCCTCCAGTAGCTGAGAGGCTCATCGAGGTTGGGCATCGAAGAGATGAGGCGATCAACAAGGCCATTGCCGCCCTTGTAGGCTCCCAAAAGGCTCATGGTGTACTCTATCTGCTCAAAGCCTTCTAGAACCCTGACAAAATCCTCGGGTTTGCAGGCGCCGGCATGAATGCGCGAGATGAGACGCTCCAGGTCGGGCATCTTGACCAGCTGCGAGGCAAATTGTTCGCGCACGGTCTGATCGGCGTTCAGCATCTCGACAGCATCCAGGCGCTCGTTGATACGATCAATGTTGCAGAGCGGATGAGCCACCCACGATCGGAAGAGGCGCTTGCCAAAGGGCGTCACACACTTGTTAAGTAGGCTGAACAGAGTGCCCTCGGAACCGGCATTGACCGAGTTGGAGAAGATCTCAAGGTTGATGAGCGTCTGGCCGTCCAGGATAAGGGTTCCGTTCTTCTGAATAGGGCTGTACGGCTCAAAGTTGCCTTGCGAAAGCAGAGGTCTCTCGAGCTTTAGGAAGCGCAGATATGACACGAGCGCTCCGGTCGCTGACATGACTATATCATCATCCCGAAGCTGTTGGAGGGTCTCGGGCCAGACCTCGTCGTCTGCGTCCTCAACCTTGAAATAATTTCCACAGTCAAGCTCGCGTCGTGTCATGTCTGCGTCCCAAAACTCAGTACCAGGCTTGAGGTGAGTCCAGATGGTGGTCGGGCTCGTGTTGTTCTTGAGGATCCGCAGCGCCTTGGTGGATAGACGCGACTTTTCGAGGACGAGTTCACGAGGACCGGTCTGCGCGATCAGAGTCTCAAACTTGGTCAGGTCGATATCGTCAACGAAGCTGGATAGGTAGAACCGGCCGGTGGCAGTGTCGGCAAAGGCGATACCAAACGCGGGGAGGTCGTCGACAACGGACTCCTTGATAGCCAAGCAGTAGGAAGCCATGTCATCTTGAAGCATGCCGCCGTCAACGAGGGTTCCAGCAGTAAGAATACACGCCAGTTCACGAGTGATGACCTTGTCCGCCTTCTTGCCACTCTTGTCTTGTCGCTCGCGCATCTCCTTGCCTAAATTGGTCTCCATTTGGTCGACGCGTGCAACCTTGTACTGCTTTGCGATGAACTGGTTCACCCAGTAATCGAGGACACTCTCGGGCACTCCGACCATGCGCATGTTGACACGATCAGTCATCTTGAAGTCGAATTCCTGGTGGCCCACGGTAGCATCGTTCTCATAAAGTTCGTAGAATTTGCCCTTCTTGAAGAAGACGATGGTGTCCCAGAGATTCTGCTTGATCTTCCAGTATTGTGTTTCGAAGGGAGAGAACTTGTTCCAGGCACCAGGGGGGATGTAGATTGTCCGCTTGTCGTACTCGGGGTGGTCGGGAGTTCGCTTCTCCAAGTCCATGATGTTGGCAAGCCACGGGTACCTCTGGTCGGGGTCCTTGACATATGCCTTCTCCTTGTGTTTGGGGTCTTTGACGACCGACCTCTGGGCTGGCTTTGAGACAGGATGCTTCTCGGCCGACTGGGGGTTATAGTTCCATTGAGAAGCTGTTGAGCCCTCTGGAACATCTTCCATTACGTCGTCTTCTTCAAGAATGCTATCCTTGATGTCGATATCGGGTGTTCGAATGGGGGACGACACGTTGGATCGCTTTCGAGGGGCTGGCGCTTTCGAGGGTCTCTTTCGCTTACTAGGTCGAGGAGTTTCTTGGTCTGAATCTTCGGATGCGATGAAATCTTCCATGGTATCTGTAACGGTTAGAGTCGAGCTGGCGCGACGGGGGTCGGAATTCATGCCTGATTCTTCATCTTGGACAGCCTCGTCCTCCTCGTAATCATCTTCATCCTTGACGACAGGCCGGGCCTTTGACCGTCGGCGGGCACTGGAGGCGCCTCCGAATTTAAAGGGCTCATCGTCATCGGAAGACTCGGCGTAAGTAACGACCTTTTTGACCTACATGAGGTTAGGAGGAGGGCAAGGTCTGGAGCAGCAAGGTGGAGGTCTTGCCTTGCGAGTAGGACTGCTTGGAAGGGCGTCGTGGTTCATGGCGGACGGGGTCTGTTTGGGCTTGTGTTCAGTTGGCGTCGCAGTGCGATGGAGGGGTTTGCTGATTACCTTGACATTCGAATCGAGGTTGTCCGGGGAGCTCGGGGCCTCGATGGCGTCGCTGCTAGGGACGGGAGTCGAGTGTTTCATGGAGGCCTGGGGCGTGGAGCTGGGCTTGGAGAGAGACTTTGGCTTAGGAAGAGAGTTGGCCTTGGTAGTCTCTTGGAGGCAGGACGATTTCTTGTTGGCGGGAGAGACCTTTGGGAGGGGAGAGGATGCAGGAACAGCGGGGCTCGAGGGTCCAGCTTTTTGGAAGAAGGAGACGATCGAACGTTGTTTGACTGATGAAGAGGTTGCAGCTGGCTTGGTTGCCTTTGCGGGCGTCCGTGCCGGAGTCGTTCGTTCGCTGGCCATGATGGTCGTCGAGGGCCGCGCAGGGCGATTGAGCGGATAGAATTGGACGCCGATGGAAAGGAATTGACAGCTGTGAATCACCGCGGGACAACGAAATGTATGATTCAATCACTTTCGAGGAGCCGAGTACAGACAATCAGAAATGAATGGCAAGAGAAACGAAAGATTGAAGATGTAACAGAGAGAAACAGCAAGTTGGAGATGGTAGAATGCAGATTAGGGATGGGCTTCTTTCCAATATCGTTGCCTGTCCAAAATGGAGATTGGCAGTCGCGTCGCGGCAACGTCCAGGGGACGCGTGCGCGTCTTTTCGCGTAAAGCTGCTGGGGAAAGTGCACTACGCCCCGGGAGATTGGCCCACAAGGCAGGTACGTGGGGCGCTCGGCAGTTCAGAAAAAGGATGTCTCCACGTCACATGTGCCCGGGCAACGGATAACAGATTGTGCTCCAACACTGTGCAATAACCAGTCACCAGTTGCCAGTGAAACATATGACCCTCTCCGACGACATATACTCAGGACTCTGAAAATATTTTGCTATACCTGATTAACAAACGACACGATTCAATCATGTCAACCAGTAGATCGTCTAATTAGTGTTGTTCTACTCAAGGAGCGAGTCTCTACGCCCTCGAAGTCTGCAATTTTGATAAGAATCACGATAGTACATCAGCACATTGCTTCTACTGGCGCAAATCACGGCATCGTTGGCAATATATTTCCGAAAATCATTTCTATTAACCGAGTCGCAATTAGAGACCTCCTGAAACCTCGCTACCTCGGTACGTCAACTCACTCAGTAACACCCACAACTCAACCAACTTCCCCCGATTATTCTTGAAACTTCCTCACTTTGAACGGGACCACAGAAGCCTCGGGAGCAGTGCACTTATTCGCCAGCGCTGCCTTGCCCTCCTTGCTGGTAGCGCTCACGCAATCCACGCCAATGTCCGAGACGCCATCACAAAGCACAACCGGCGAGCCACCACAAGGAGACTTGATGTTGAAATCCTCGAGCTTGATGTTCTCACACACAGCGTTGGGGTTGCTGCTGCAGGTCAACCTAGCGACGGCATCGCCGTACTTGCCCGAGCTGTACCCGGTAAAGTTCTGGAAGAGGACGTTGGTGATGTTCATCTGCGAGGGGTACTTTGAGCAGGTCGTCTCGTTGATGTTGAAGTAGCACGAGTCGATAAAGGCCGAGTACTCATTGTTTCCACCCCAGAAGTTGCGGAAGGTCACGTTGTCGATGAAGCCGTATCCAACATCAGGTCCAGCCCAGGTCTTGAGGCGAGCTCCGTGTTGGCCGTTGAGCATCCAGACATTCTCAATCACGACGTCTTTGACAAAAGACATTTCGCCCTTGTATTGGCCGAGCGAGCCAATGGACTGGCCGTGGGTACCTGGAAGTTGTCAGTACGGGACATTTGTGAGGTTCAAGACGTAACATACCGTTGCAGTACATGGTGTTCACGTAGACATCTGAAGCGTTGCTCTTGGGCGAGAAGCAATCATCACCAATATCAACCCAAGCGCGCTCAACGGTGAGACGCTCAATGTTCAAAGAGTCAAAGAAGTCGGTGTTCTTGGGCAGAGACGTGGCATTGTTGGAGTGCGCCGTGCAGACAACGTCCTTGAAAGAAATATCCTTTGCTACGATGAGTCAGCTTTACATTCGATATCGCTGGGTGCAGCGATACTCACAAGTCACAACAAAGTTGGTCCAGCATGGCGAGTCCTTGAAATGGATGCCCTGAATATCCAGGCCCGTCGCGTTCTCGGCATAGAAGAGAATGGGACGCAGATACTGATTGGTCTGGTCGAGGATCTCGCGGCCTGAAAACTCATTCCACCAGCGCTGGCCGTTGCCGTTCAAGACACCATTTCCGTAGATCTTGATGTTCTTGCCACCCCACTTCCAGAACATGATGGAGTTCTGAAATTGTCAGTCATGAGCTTTGCGTCTGTTGGTTCAAGATGACTCACCTGGAAAGGATGCGTAAAGGAATTCTTCTGCCAATACTGCGTGTCGTTTGTGAACTTGATCTCACCGTCCAGCTGGACATGGATATCGTTGAGCCAGGTAAGGTCCAATGGCTTGCCAATGACATAGGTGTGTCCCTTGGGCAGATGAAGAGTGCCACCCTTGTTTGCCCTCTTCAGACCCTTGTAGAATTCTGCTGACACATCGTCGTGATCATTCTTGGAGTGTCTGATGGTGAATGTCTTGCGGTGATGCTTGGATGGGGGCGTATAAGGATGTTTCTCGCGGAATTCATCTACGCTTCGAGGAACACCAGCGGGAAGTTCAACAGCCCCCGCAAGCGCTCCCGCAAAGAGAGACAGGGCGGAAATAAAGCTTGATATCTTCATAATGGAAGCTTTTCGTGAGTTTTATGCTTGATGAGGTGAAGGGGAAGCTGCTGGGAAGACATGATGCTAAAGGAGAAGGAATATCGTCAAGTTATATGAGTGCGACCATGTTTGCGTCTCGGGGCTAGCTTCTCAATTCAACCTGATATCCGCACCATCAGTCCATTTGCTCAAGGCAAATGTGACCTCACTAGATCACATCTGTCGATGAGTTCAGAGGTGGACAACGTAGTATTCTGGTTAGATGGTCCAGACTCGCGGCTCAACTTACAAGGTCGTGCCGTTAGGTGGGCTGCTAGGGCCAATTCGGCGCAAGACGTCGATGAGCATTTGGAGCTAGCCAGCAGTTTAATATGAGCTTGTTTCATTCCGAGCCTGATGATTCGTGGACTGATAATACTCCGCGGCTCAGATCCCGTGGAGTACAATTTCCCCATCTCCATCTACGCACTAATAGCAGATCCCCCGCCCCCAAG
>JABEYC010000060.1:0-22727 GCA_013266195.1 Fusarium zealandicum | reverse complement strand
ATTCTCCCCCCAAGCACCCCCCTCCCTCGCCATATCCGCATCCGCAGCCCTGAAGCCGATGCCCCAGATGCGGTCAAAGGGGCTCGCCTCGACAATCTCCCTGTCGCCTGTGGCCAACAGCATCTCCCGCAGCGAGCCCTGAACGGGTTCAGACTTGCGCTTGGCGGAAGCTCCTCTGCGAATGCCCTCATCGGAGATGGCGCGGGTGAACTTGAGAATGTTACCGCGGCGGACGATCTTGCGGCGGTGGGCGGTCCAGGTCTCTTCATCAAAGTTCTTGATCTTGCGGCCGAGGGATTTGCAGTCGCGGGGATGCTTGGCGCCGAGGCATTTGAGGGCCATGGCGTGGTCGTTGAAGAGGAGGGCTTTGTGGTGCATCATGTAGCTTTACGCAGGGGGTTCAATCATGGTGATTCGTACGTCATGGTGGTCTTCTTGACTTACTGCTCGGCCGTCTTGTACGTCTTTTTGGCGTCTTCATCGTCGCTAAAGGGACAGTTATACCATTGTGAGAGATAGCCTGTAGCTGGGTCTGTCTCGCGCCAAAAGTAGAGAGGGTCTGAGGAGGAGGAGTCTTGGGCCATTTTACTCAATGTAGGTTGGAGGGAATAAAGTGTTATATCAGAATGATTTGTACCCAAAGACATCAGCTTCTCTTGTAATGAATGCTTCTTAGCTGGAAGCCTTGTATTGACCGATGAATTAGCGTCTGCGGCTGAGTCCTCGCCGTTGACTCACGGAATGGGGCTGGCCGAGATTGATGGGTTGAGCATAGTTTCACTACGTGTTTGCCGAAAATCACGGTCCTCTTTGAATCAATGAGTACTGTCGTGAATGTAAAATGACCAATGTGCATCGCCTGCCTAGACCCTGGCGTTTCTAGGTATTGGGTCTCGATGGTGAAGATTGAAAGTCATCTACTTACAAGTGGTATGACGTCAGGGCTCTCCTTATCGATGGATATTTCTGATATCTGTGTACTTTAAGTGATTCGATAAATGCTTCACCTGAACGACCATATATATCATGTCGTCGCCCTATTCGCAGTGCGTCAGCCAAACTTGCGCGTATAGTATTCAGTACCAGCTCGCTACATGTATCAATCGGGGATTTGGTGTAGGGGTATCACGTCTGCTTTGCATCTCATCGACGCCTGCAGAAGGCCGGGGGTTCAAATCCCTCAGTCTCCAATTTTTGACAGGTCGTTCTTGTGGATGACATCTTCTTTTTGCTCATTTAGGGACAACTTTACAGTTGTTATACTATGATGTCTCTGGATAACTCCCCGTTGTGTCTAATGCTGTTTCTTGTCGCTGGTAACTTGGCCAATCGACTCTTGTTGATTAAAAGCTCGAATGGTCAAGTATTGACAGGGAAGAGATTTAGGATAGAAGGGATAACAACTATGTAATTCTACTGGAGGAGCTACACATAACAAGACCAAGATATTGTAGTTTCATCTCGTCTAGCAAGATTTGCAGAGTCCTTGATCTGAACAGCTTATCAACTGGGCTAGTAATAGCTGGAAGTAAGATAAATGTCAACCACAGCTACCCTGGAAGCTTGAACCACCAGTTCCACCAGATGCCGCGACAACAGCAGAAAAGACAAGAAACAGCACTTGACTTGCTTGAACAGCCTTTTTAGAAGAATGAGCTGATATCGTTCTGACTGCAGCATTTCGCAAGCTCAAAATCCGGAGATTTACCGACAAACTCGCACTTCCGGCGAGGCGGGCCCCGCGCCGGAGAAAGTGGGGCGCCCGAGGAAACCCAGAGAAGACCCGGAACCTCGGGGACTTTCTTGATACAACATCCACTACAAAGAATTGTGACGTCTCACTGGACACGACTTCATCTGCAGAAAGAGCCTCGATCCAGAAAAGACATATCGTCACTGCGCACGTCGCATCGCACTTCTCTCCCGCAACACCATCGATCGTCATGGACCACGTGGAACGCCAAATGGCCCAACAAGCAAACCAAAACATCAGCATGTACGTCGCCCCCTCCCCTATATCGACACCCTGAGAGGCACGCGCTAACTCGTCCAGGTCCTCCCTTCTATCCCCCCTCAACCTCATGCTCTTCTCTGCCGTCGTCTCTACAGCCTACGCCCTCCTCCCCTTCAACGGCGAGGGCGACCGGCCCGTCTACCTCGCCGTCCGGGGCCGTGTCTTTGACGTGTCGCGCGGCCGCAACTTCTACGGCCCCGGCGGGCCCTACAGTAACTTTGCTGGCCGCGACGCCAGCCGCGGCCTCGCCTGCGGGAGCTTCGACGAGGACATGCTCACCGAGGATCTTGACGGGCCGCTCGACAAGCTCGACGGGCTCGACGACGAGCAGCTCGAGGCCCTGCAGGGCTGGGAGGAGAGGTTCCTGGAAAAGTACGATGTCGTCGGTCGCCTGGTTTCGGCGGGCGACTTTAAAGCTCGAAAGGCGTGAACGGTGGAACGCGAAGAAGCGGCAGCAAGATATCAAAGACGCGGACAGGTTACACCACAAGTGGCTCGTATTTCCTCATTACTATATAGCAAAGCAGATGACCCATCAAAGCCCCTCAGGAGCAAAAATCAGGTGTTCTATTCCCGACAAGTAGAAAGCCGTCTTGTAAAAAGACCCCTATACCCAACAAAAGGGGCCACACGCGCAACCCACAAACTCCGTGCAATGCCTCCTGTACACATTGCGTGAAAGCAGCTCCCACGCAAAGACCTCCGAGTAGACAAGAACTAATATATAGCCTATAAGAAAAGGTGAGGAGGCTACTTCGCCTGGACTTGGGAAAAAAGATAGAAAACAATTGAAGAAATAAAAGAGACAATAATATTGTGTGAACGGGGTTTCGCTGCTCAAATCATACACGGCGCCCTACATCTCTAGAATCGTCGCTGCTTTCCGCAAAAGTGCTGCCGTCTTGCTGATGATACGCTGGGCGCTCGTCCAGTCTCCCTCCTCGATGGTGTCGCGGATGGCGGGGAAAAAGGCCTCGTCGTAGCCTGACCACTTCTGCGGTCCAAAGACGACGTGCTTGAACTGTGTACGGTTGGGGATCTGTAAGAGGTCAGCTTTTGGGGGTTCCATATCGAGGATAAACAGAGACTTACACCACCGCCATGTTCAACGTCCAGCAACGCCGTCTCAAAGTAAGCCATCTTGTCGTTGTATGCTAGTCGGGCCGCGCCAATGTCATTGGCCTCCCAGCCTCCGTTGCCCAGGACTTTGCGGTCCCAGTCCATCTCCCACTGCTCAAACGCCGCCACGTTGTGCTGGACCAGCTTGACAGCGTCCTTGAGTTCCTTGAAAGTCAGGGTCTCCTTGGTAGTGGGCTTGGTCTTCGGTTGAGTATGGGGTTGAACATGGGTTTGGGTCTGGCCATCTCGCTTCTGCTGACCCGTCCACTTCTCCAGATCCGTCACCCATTCTTCCAGCTTCTGTCCATACCACGACATGTCGAAAGGCATGATTGGCCGATCCGCAAGATCGAGGAGTAAAAGGCCCACAACTTGGGCCATGGCGATGTGATACTTGAAGTCGGGATCAATCACATTCTCCATCAGCTCAAACTTGTCGTAGCTCGAGTGGTAAGGGAACGCGGTGCCCCCAAACCCAATATCGAGCGAGCTGGTACCCGCAATATCCTGGAAGGGAACATAGTCGCTTCCAGCACCAAGGCCTTCCAGCTCCCCGCGTCTTTGATCCCAGAGCTCAAGCAGAGTCGAGTTGTCTGTGGGATCGATGACCCGGCCGAGAGCGTGCAATAGTGACTTTCGGAATACGGGCGAGCCAGAGGCGTGGAACTCGTTGCCAGCCACCGCAGTGTCAAGGTTGATATACACAAAGGCGTTGTCACGCAGCTGCTCGAGGTTATTTTCGACATACTCTGTCGATCCGATCATATTATACTCCTCGGCATCCCACGACATGAACTCGATGGTCCTCAAAGGCCGCCAGCCTCGCTGCACGAGATCTCCAAAGATTCGAGCCATCTCAATCATGACAGCCGTGCCAGAGTGTGGGTCAGTCGCACCAAAAGCCCATGAATCGCGATGGTTGCCAATAATCACCGACTTGGATGTCTGCTCCATGCCGTTGATCTTGCCGTAGACATTCCAGATCGGTTGCTTATCCTCCTCATCTTGCTCGTTCTTTAAGCGCACGATGGGCGACTTGTCGTCACCTGTCCACCACTCGACTTCTGGCACGCCGCCCTTCCACTCACCGGGCACCTTTTCGCCGTGCCCCTTGAGGTGTTGTAAAAGAATTTGAGCGTCTCTCCATGCCAGTGGAAGACTAGGGATGCCAACTAGGCCCGGCGCGTCTGCTACCTTCATCCGAGGCTGGCCCTTCTTGCTCTCCCAGCCGGGGGTCAAGACGTCACCAACGACCCAGCTCATGAGACTCACAGAGCCTCTCTGGACACCGTCAGCAGGCATCCACGGCCCCTTGGGCGCCACAGTGCCCTTGATGAATCCGTCGTCCGCTGGGTCGCTGTAAATAAGGCAGCCCGCAAAGCCCGCCATCTCCGCCGCCTTGACCTTGAGAGCGCGATCCCCTTGTGTGCCTCCATAACGCACAAGCGCAATGGCACCCTTTGTTTTCACGCCCTTGTCTTTGAGGTGCTTAAAGTCTTCTCTTGACCCGTAGTTGGCGTAAATCAGAGGACCCTTGACATCGCCCGACTTGGAGTGTCCGTGAAAGGCGTACGTCTGCCGACCTGCCGTCTCGCCACCGATTTCATCCTCCTCCAGCTTGGCTGTCCACATGGCCTTTTTATCGTCCTTGCTGTCCATGATTTGTACAGCGCGACCATCTTTGCGCGGGTAGTTGATGTAGGCGAGATACTCATCCATGACAACATCGTCGAGCATTGCCCGGCTAAACATGCTCTGCACATCTAGGGCTGTCGCGTAGTCACCCTCGGTACCGGCAATGTGGGCATAATTAGAAAAGTGTTGCACAGAAGCGCGCATCCTCTTGGGATCAATAGTTTGCGTTACGTGAACGCGAAGATCCTCTGGGTTGAAGCGGAAACCACCTCCCACGCGATCAGACAGACCACCGAACATATCGCTCGCGAAGAGGAGGTAGAAGAAGCCAACCACAAGAGAAATAGCAAAGGTGCGCACCAGAAGGAGGACGACTGTTGTCTTTTCGATCTTGGGCCAGCTGAACCTACTCGTCTGGCTTGGCGTCTCCTCATTCTCCCCTGTGGTATTCTCGGAGTCATCGGCTGCTGGCGCATCCGGTCGTTGGGGCAGCTGTATACGCAATCGGGGTAACCTGGGCCGCCAGGACCATTTCCACCGCGGTAGAGTCAGATATGAGCCTATTCGCTTCCCCCATTGAGAGCCCTGGGAACGGTCGGGTTCCTCGATATCCATCTCTTGCATCTCTCGCCGCACCTGGGCGGCCTCGTCATCGCTGTCACTGTCGCTGGCCCATAAACTATCCTCATCATCGGTTTCCACTGTCGGCGGTCGATAGCCGTCGGGTCTGCGGGAGGAGCCAGCGCCGCTCGAGTGTTGCAGGAGACCCTGGGATTCGGCCTCGGTGGCATTCCGCTCGTTGGTCGGGGACCTCGGGACCGGAGCCCAGTCATCGGGATCATAATGGCTCCCGCTGGCCACGGCCTGGTCGTAAGTGGGAGGTATAGGGTCGTAGAAGGGAGCCTTCTCGGAAGGCATGTTGAAGGTGTGGGAGCGCTACTAGATAGCGCCCTCGGATGTTGTAGGTTTGTATCAGAGAAAGTCGAGTCCGGTGTTACAAAAGACGAGTTATAGGCAAGACGGCCATCCACCAAAGGATCTGCGTTAAGGAGCGACAGAGGTCGTGGTCGTGGCGACGGTACAAGTAAGAAAAGAGCGTCAAGAAGGAGAGACAAGACCTAGACTCGGACGCCAGGATCGCATCGCCAAAGCCACAAACGCAAAGCACAAAAGAAGCCCGATTACGAGGTTCTGACGTCTTGAGAGAGAAAAGGACGGCAAAAGGTTGGAGCAAGAGTCGAACACGAGGAGGGCGATTAGTTGTAGATTGCGACGGGGGATGATGGTGAAGTAGTGAGAGTCCACGTAAGGGACGGAGCCCACTATAACCCGCGGCCTACTAGTACGGAGGAGACTTGGGTTTGGCGAAAGCTGATGATTTCTGGGGAGGGACAGCGGCTGAGTTAATCCGGCCGACTTGGCGGAATATGGCTGAGCTTGATGGAGTGAGGATCAAGACTATTTTATTTGTTAAAATTGTTATGAATGGTACTTTTTACACTCTTCACATTGATCAATTACTGATTCTCTATCCTCGCCTTGATTCTTATCTGAGAGGCATCCAAGGAGCCATCGCCGTCGTCTCCTGAACACGCCCGTGCACGCCACACCAGGATTACCCCACAACCGCTGGGATAGGAGGCAGACTAACCTGGGAGACGGAGGTGATGAGTATGACAGCTCATCTACGGATACGCTCAATGAGCATGATTGACCACTATTGAATGTCAATCAGATGAACGAGATTGGAACATACTGATATGGACCTTGGAGGATCAGAAAACCTTGGCCTCAGAGCCCGGGATGACTTTGACTGCAGCACTTACAGCGCTACCCCTGAACTCTGCATCCAGGGATGACATCCATGCCTCACTTCAAACACCACAGACACATCGATTTCGGACAAAGTGTACATATATACAACTACCTGCAATTTCACCTCTTCTCAACCCGTGCAGGCTAATCATTATCTATCGCTATGCCGCTCAACTGCCTTCTCTTCCCTCTTCCTGCGTGGGCCGTCGCTTAGTTCGGGGTCAGCACGACACCCTCGTACTGCCGACTGCGGATGTTCTCCAGTGTCTGGTAAAAGTGTCTTCGGCTGTTCTCAACCGATGCAGAATCCTGCTGGTTGCCCGCCAGGTTGGAGTGGATGAGCTCAATCAGCCCATTGAGATACTTGGTTGTCACCTAGACAAGTTAGCAACACCCCATACGCCACTGTCGACCATGCTTACCGATTCGTTCTGCTGGTCAAAGTAATACACATAGCGGTCCAATATCTCGACAAAGAGCTCAATTGACGTGGCAGTCTCCATGCATGAATCAGCCACACGAAGGGCTCTCTGGAGACACTCAAGCACGCGCTTGCCATCGCGGTAAAGCTGGTCATGTTAGCCTGGCTCACATGTATTGACGCGTTACATACCTCGGTCTCTTCTGTCTCGCCGCTCGATGCCAGTGGAGTCGCCCACCACAGATGGCTCGCCAGGTATACAGCTCGGCACTGATCTGGCTTGCGGAGGAGCTTGCTTCCGTGCTGCGCACACTTGGTGATGAGCGTGTCGTAGTTTTCCTTGCCAAAGTGACGCGTCTGATGGAGAGCCGTTGCAATCACACAGACTGCCTGGAACTGCGCTTTGGAATCAGACACGGCCTCCTCATACACTGTAAAGGCTTGCGCAAAGAACTCGTATGCCACCTCCTCGAATCCAGCCATGTCTGCTGTTTGGCCAGCCGAGCAGAACAGACGCAGTGCCATCTCGGCAGCTCCCGCGCCATTGACACGCGAGTACAGGGTGCTCAGCGCAGAATGCATAAACTTGAACAGAGCGTTGCTCTGCGTCTCCCAGTTGTCGTCGTAATGTTCCCTTTGCTTGAACCTTCTCGCCAGCTTCATGCACGCTGTCATCAGAGGCGGCGTGGTCGTGCGGATGCGTTCGTTCCCTTCCGAATACGCTTTCCTCGTCATTTGGAGCAGCTTGAACTGGGTATCGTTATCCTCGGCCTGTAGCAGATGCACTATCCGCGCGAGCCATCCTTGCTCCTCCATCGTCTCATCCGTCTCCACCGGACGCCGCTGAGCGACGCCTGGGTATCCCTGAGGTGCTTGAGACCCTTCCTTGATGAGCACCTTGAGCACCTCGAGCACATTCTCGAGCTGTTCTGTGGTCGTGATCGCGGTGTGATCCTTAAGCAAAGAGCGAGCTACGCCCCCGGCGACGGCGCGGCGGGTTGGGTATGATTGCGACTGAAACAAAGGAACATAGGTGGGAAGAGACAACGCAGTAAAGATGGAGACATATCGGTCGATAGGTGCTTGCAACAGGGCCAGCAGACTCTGCTGAGCAGGAGGCGAGTGGAGGTCGGCGTTGTTCATGTTCTCTTGAACCTTGGTCGTCGCAAAAGCCAAGATCTGATCGACGTAGTCAAGTCTGTCGGGATAAATGTTGAGCGCAAGGTTGGAGAGTGATACTAGCAAAGCAATGATATCCGGCACAGGCAGATGCTGAGCCTCCACCAGGTTCTTGACCTGGGCAAAGAATACTTCGTAAAGCTGCACACTGCCAGTAATTGAGGCTCCCTGGCCGTTGACAGCAGTTGTCTCGGTCCCGGCGACTGAAGGCGCCGACTCGGCGAGAGAACTGGATTCGTCAGAACTGGGCTCGTCCCTGGGCTGACCGGCGGCGTTATCCTTGGACTCATCCTCGGACTCCTGCTTGGACTCATCCTTGGCTTCACTATCTGTCGCACCCTCTGTCTCACCCTCTATCTCATCCTCCGTCTCGGATGGTTTATCTGCTTCTGTAGGGTTGTCGGCACCTTCGGATGACTTTGTCGCCGATGGAGCAGCTGCCGGAGTGTCTTTCTGTAGGTTGACCTTCTCGAGCAGCTTTGACAGAGCATCGGCCTCAACCTTTGCCCTATCATCCGACTTGTCCTCTGGACCATCGCGTTCGGCATACTCGGATAATCGATCCATTAGGCCAATGACGATAGCCTTGACGTTGACATGAGGGTTGAGACGCGACACGGCACCGAGGAATTGGTCCAAGGTGTGCAGATGGAACTCGTCCGGGAAAACCTGCGTAATCACCTCAAGGAGATACTCTTGGGCAAGAACGTCCCGACATTGTACCACCTGTTCAAGCAGGGGGGCCAGAATGCTGGATTTGTACGTCTCAAGGTCGACAAGTTGGCTCAAGCGCACAATGTTGCTGCCAACCAGAAGCTGTAGCTCCTTTCGCTCTCGAATTCTCTGCTCGCGCTCCCTCGAGTGTCCTTGATGCTGCAACCGAACCCACAGCTTGTTCATCTCAACAAAGTTGGTAAGGACAAAGTTGATCGAATCGGTGAGGTTGCCTTCGGGGCCGTCGCCTTCGGTTGTAGGCAAAAAGTCTCTTGCTTGACCGGACATGTAGTATCGGAGGAAGAGCCCACGAATGGGATGCTGAACTCCCCGACTCATATCCATCATGTCCTTCATGAGCTCCTTGACGGGGGCATCCTCGATGGACATGTAAGCGGTGCCGACCGTAATCATGAGATACAGTCGTGGAACGATATTGCCAGCATACTGAACCAGTTCGTAGAGATCGGCGAGGTGATTGAGGGGGTGGTTTTCGCGAAGATGCACAGACAGATATCGCAGGGCATCGAAGATGGCCATGTATAGTTCGTAGTACTGCTTGGGGCCGAGACTGCTGGTGCGAAGCTCAGAGACGAGGGTCGAGCTGGGAGCGATTAGAGAGGCCATTTAGGGGATTGCGTCGAGCCGTAGCCTAACAGTCGACCTACCAGCACTTGAGAGCATCCATGAGCTTGCCAGGCGTGTCGAGGCATTTGCGCATCAGCGAGGTCTGCTGTCGCACGGCAACGAGGGCATCTTCAAGCAGACGAGCCTGGTCCTCGGGGAGAGCTGGCGTGGCCATCATCTTGGGCTATGGCAGCAGGGTAGCTTGGAGCAGGTTGTCAAAAGCCAGGCTCCTAGCAATTCAAGAGCATGCGACAATGACAGACGCAGTGGCAGACGAGATGGCGGCGGGAGTAGAGCGTTAAACGGAGGGCCGTGGGTTGTCGTCGACAAGTCAGCGCATACAAGCCGCTGGGCGATGACGATACGGGGGAGGCTGAGATAATGAGATGGGCCTAGCTCCCTAGCCGACAGCGGATAATGGCGCTGTACCTGCACGTCTTTAGGCGGCAGGGGCTCCGTCCCAGCCACGCCGGCCGAGCTTTCCTGGCGCAGGGTCTTATCACGTGATACAAAACTGGTGCCTGAGCTGTGAGGCGATGGGTTCACCGAGGCAGGAACGAGATGGTGGAAAGTGGTGAGAGCTTCGTATAACCGAAAAATGAAATATCAATTTCTCTCAAACATATTAAAAGCTTTGATCCATACACAAAACTCATCATATTTTCCCTTCTCATTAACTCATAAAAGGTCATTAAAGAAGTTACGGCAAATCACACACTGCGCCAATGTCAATTCCGGCTCGCTCCCTTGCCTTACAGCTTGATGTCGTCAACTCATCGCGTCCTGTCTTAACCGCGCCTTGTCTTTGACAATTTGACTTCCCAACACCTCTCAAGTCAATCTCAAACCACTTATCGACTCGATTTTAACCTCTCTAATTTGTCAAACACCCATTTTGTTGGCAATTCATCGATCGGCCAAAAGCTCCAGTACCGCAATACTTTGCCTGTCCGATCCGAGCGGGAATGCCCAAATCATCGCGCAGGAAATCCACCAGCGACGTCTCAATCGACGCCGAGAATGCGGCCAGGACAAGCATCATGTTTGACTGCGGATCTGGTAGGTGATGGATATCGGCTACAATCTCGACCTCCTTGATCGTCTTGACCGACGCAAGCTCTCGCGCCCACTCGAGACTCTCATGTCGAGTTGTATACAGCAGTCGAAAGTCGGAGACAGTCAAACTCTGGGGCCCGTCCCACGGTCGCCGCGGCCTGGCACCTTCAATGACAAGCGTCAACTTGTCCAAGCCTTTCAGGTTTCTGAGAAACCGGCATACAGAAGACCAGTCATATGACTCTGGCTCGGTGGCATTGGTTGGGCTGCGCTTGTAGAGACTGATCTCCCGGACTAGGTCTCTAGTGCGAGGTGTCTTATCAGCGAGGAACGGCACTACGGCCTCGAGGTTCTCGCCAAAGTGAAAAGCATGCTTTCCATACAGGAAGTGCGACGCCTCTTCCCTGATTTTCCTGTTGATGTGCATGATGCCCGTGTGCATCGCTCGATCGGCTTCGGCATCGGCGCAGTATGTCGTTTGGTACGACATCTTTGCGAACGACCTCTCCATGATGTTGTAGACCGACCGTTGACAGCTTGAGCGGCGTGACTGGTATTCGCACCTCGACTGGTTCCGGATCGCAATGTCTCTGTTTCCACCATTGTCGAGCAGATATTCGTATATCAGCATGCGAATCTCCGGAGGGATTCGCATGATATGGGATTCCTCAGCCATGGCGGTTCAGATTGAAGACAACTGCCAAGGCAATAAAAGAGATGAAGGTAGAAAGCTCTGCCGGACACTGAGGGAACGACTCGTTTTGAGGACACCTAATTAGGCGATGTCAGAGTCCTCGATGATTGTGCTAGTCGATGGCGTTGCTGAGTCGCTAAGATAGTGTCGACAATGACGGACAGAGCAAGGGATCTCACGCCAGTGGCCGCTAAATGTTCAACAGAAGAGTACGGAGAGTTGGGACGGGCAGTGTGATGCATATTTATGTGCATGCCTTGAGCAATTCTCCTCAACGGCGCACGAGCTGATCAGCAACTAGACGCCAAATGAGGCTTCAGAGTGGCCCATCAAGGTGCTCCCTCCCTGGACCTTGAACGACTAAGCCCAAGACTTGGCTTTGTCGAACCATTGAAAAGCAAATATTGAAACCGCATCGCAGCCGCTTGTCTGTGTAATCAATCGGCTCTTGGTACATGGCTGCGGATGCACAAGTAGGATGAGGGTCGGTGTTGCAACGCCGCTCAGAGAGTCAACAACCCACAGTCTGTCTATGCGCAATCAGCCGTTCCAATTACGGAACGCCTGTAGGTGAATACATAGGACGATCCACCCAGGTGACAGGCCTCTTTCTCCGTCCTTGACCGACGGTCCATGGGGGTCACCTTGCTTTCCGCCGCTGACTCGACAGGCCCCACGCTCTGGGTAACGTCCCCTCTAGCGTTGCCAAGGGCATATGCCTCTTCTGATATGCCCTGCGATCTCGAGATTGAGGGGTGGTTGGCGGGAAGAGATTCACTCGCTTCAGTTTCTGTTAGTCGAGAGTTGTTGCCCGATGCCAACAGTGTCTCTCTTTTTGCCAAGTTTAGAAATAGAGAGATTCGATTGGGTGAGATGATTACTGTTATCCACTAACCGAGATAAAGACAGGCCCTGCCGATCACCCATTTTCCCCTTGTCAACCATGTCCAGCATCACAATCAATCCCCACTAGCCATGCGACTTGACCCGAAACCCTGAACAATGAGGTGTGATTGCAGTATTCTTTCTTTTTCTTTTATTCAAATCGAACGTTGAGGGGCTGGTGATCATGCGAGCAATGCGGGACGCTGACAGACAAAGAGAGTGAAGAAACGTTGCGACATTCAACTGTTGTACTTACTTGTACAGTATGGGAGCACGCAAGCTCCGTCCGTCACCGGAAAGAGGCGATTCTTTGAGTTTAGATGGCGCGCCTATCGCGCCTCAGCAAAGAGTCTGGCATATTCTAAGGAGACCTCAGCTGGTCCCTCAAAGTCAAAAGGAGACTCCGGATGCTGGAGTTATCACTGGTGGCTTCACCGAGGGGCGAAAGCCTTTGTCCCTTTCATAGACAACAACCTTTCAGCTGTCAGCCTACTGATCACGATCCATCAGCAAAGTGCACCCATGTCATCCATCTTTACTGTTACTCGCTGGCATATCCTCTTTCGGAAACTCTCGCGACAGTAGCCATTATCCATGTTGGCTTTGCATCAAGTCGGGAGCCGCATCTGCGACTCTGACCCGCAAGGCAAACCGCCGCAACTTGGCATCCACTCTGTTACATGTCGAGTCGATACACAAGGTACCTTATCAAGAAGCAAGCGCCACATCGCCGAGATATGTCCCTTGGGCTGAAGAGGCTGCCATCGTACATTAGCGCCCACTCTGGACCCTGTCTATGCGCGGCATTGCAACACAACGTGTGATAGTCGGCGGCGGACAGACGAGACATGGTCCAAGGACCAGGTTGCCATCAACACCATGGACAAAGCGGACTGGTGGGGAATGAATCGACTTTTGGTCCTCGCTACATCTTTTCGCAATCCAGGGGGAGTTGACAGTCCCGTTCCCTTCACTCAGCGACTCTGCCGAGACACATGGAACGATGGTATATGGGCGACCTAGACGCAATCTTGTCACCTTGGAACCCGAAATGTCGAATTCGTCAGTGCGTCACGTCGCGTGGGTAGGTAGGTAGGTGGAAACAGCAGAGCTGTAAGGATACCCTCACTCACCGCGGGCCGTGGGTGGGGACATTCGCGGACGGCGATGCCATTTCATGTCTGGTTCCAGGGCTGAAGCTATCCCCAAGCAGCCCCATCTTAGAATCTCGCCAAAGCGCTCAGATCTTGGAGTCCCCGGATTGACTCCAGCATCTCTCGAGTCTAAACACGACAGACTCAGACGCTCGGGGGAGATCTTGGAAATCTCGGTCAAATAGCGGAAACGTTCTTGGTGTCGCTGATCATGTCTTCTAGAAACTCGCGTGCGACGTTCAGGGATGCGCATCCCTACTAGCGTGAGCTGACACGGAAACATCTCATGATGACCTCGAGCCGTTTCGTTCTTGAGTGACCACATACGATAACGCACAAGTCACTTGTTTTATCTGTCCCGCTTCCGCTCCGAGACATCACCTCTAATCGCTGTCTGAATCCCCTTGCATCCTTAGATACGATAGACCATAGTCGGAACTATGCCGAGCCCATTCTCTATCCGTGACGCTGTCGTGTCGTCCCACGACGCTCAGTTTATCGCAGACGCCTTTGACTCGACCATACCTCACCTCACCGCCGCTGGCAATGCCGCTCAATGGGGCACGGAGCCGATGAGCCGTCGGTCGGGGTTCCACAAGACCATAAACGACTCCCTTGAGCAATCGGAGAGGTTCCGAGAATCGGGAGATGGCGAGCGGGTGAGGGTCTTTATCGCAGAGGTCGAGGACGACCAAGACGTTGCTGCAGGGGCCTCTACCAGCGACGGGCTGGCCCGGAGGGTCGATGAGCATGGGAGGGCCTATGTTGCCGTGGGCGTTGCAAAGATCCTCGACGAACACTTTAAAGACTACGTCCTGGAAGCCGAAGTGCTAAAGCCCAGTGTGAACGCCGCTACCGAGGCTGGCAACTTTGTCTTCCTGGACATGCTCGTCACCGATCATCGCGTTGGCAACAGACGCAAAGGAGCCGGTGATGCCCTCATCCAAAAGACCAAGGAGTACGCTGCCGAGCACGGGAGGAAGTCCATCTGGCTCGACTGTTACGCAGGAGGGAAGTTGGTTCAGTATGTTACATCCGCTGTGGCCTTGCCAAGGCGCGAAATCTCGTCAGCTTACTGACTATGGGCAGATACTACGTTAGCAAGGGGTTCACGCCCGTCGCAGCCTTTGACCTTCCTCGACCCCAGGCGGGTATCTACAAGGGCCAGCTCCTCCGAATGGACCTTGCATAGGGGGGTATTTCTGCCTGTCATGTCGTCTTGCATGCATATTACACTATCGATACTAGATCTCTCCATTTCCTCAACCTGCCACCGCTCCAGTGCCATCACGTCTTGAGAGGAGCAGTGTCCATGTAGTTTCCAAAGAAAGGATCGCGCCCCCCTTCGACCCCAGCCTCCATCACAAGCTTCCTCAACTTGTGCTCCTCTTCTTTGCTCAGCGTCAGACGTGATGCTCCTGCATTCTCCTCGAGATACTTGATCTTCTTGGTGCCCGGTATGACAAACATGCGCTCGCTCTGCTTCAGGAGCCACGCCAGCACCAGCTGCGAAGATGTGCACCCCTTGCTCTTCGCCAGCTCATTGAACTTGTCGACGATGACCAGGTTCTTCTTGAAGTTGTCGCCCTGGAACCGGGCCATGCTCCGTCGGACGTCGCCCTCCTCGAAGTCGTCGATCGAGCGGAAGCGGCCCGTCATGATGCCCCGGCCGAGAGGCGAGTAAGCAAAGACGGCCACGTCCAGCTCCTCGCATGTCTTGAGGAGGTGCGTCCCCGAGGGACCTTCGATATCGAGCGTCCAGGGGTTATACTCAACCTGGACGGCCGTGATGGGATGCACGGCATGGGCGCGGCGGAGAGTTGAGGTGGAGATCTCAGAGAGACCCAGGTACTTGACTTTGCCCTCCCTATTCATCGTCAGCAATGCCTCGAATCATCCACGTTACGTCGGCTGGACTCACTCGACGAGCTGTTTCATAACTTCGACCGTTTTCTCGATAGGCACATCCTCGTTCGCACGGTGCATGTAGTACAGATCAATCTGCTCAACACCCAGCCGCTTCAGACTCTTCTCGATACTCTCCCGCACGTGTCCAGGCGACGAATCTGTCACCATATCCCCTTCGGCCATCTTGAGTCCAAACTTGGACGCCAGAAAGATGTCCCCGCGGCGCTCGGGGTGCAGCTTGAACCACTTGCCAACGAGGTCCTCGTTGTCAGCGTAGATGTCGGCCGTGTCCCAGTTTGTGCAGCCGAGTTCCCACGCTCGGTCGAGGACTTGAAGGCGTTCTTCGTCGGAGCTAGGCACGTGTTAAGACGGAGTAAATAGGTCTCTTTTTGGGGGTTGCATACTCTGGGGCGCCGTAGCCTATGCTCATGCCCATGAGACCGAAGCCTACAGATGGGATCTTGGGACCGTCCTTGCCGAGTTGGCGGAGGGGAAGCTGAGCAGGAGGAGTCATGATATAGATGAAGAGATGATGAAGATGTGGTGTAAGTGCAGCTCTATCTCTGCCGTAGACAACCCAACTCGTCTCGCGTCCTTCACGCTCTCTTTATACCCACCCATCCTCGCCCATCAAGAAGCGTCGCCACCGACATCATCTCTCTGCCGTTCCATACTCCGGCCGAATAATGGCCGTTGTCTCCGGCGCTTCGGCCATCGTGCATGAATGACTAAGCCCCATGGCCGGAGCACTAGACTGTATGGGGGAAAGAGGCGGGTGGTTTTGCGGAGTGAGGTGTTGAATGAGACCTTGATTCGGGGGACAATAACATGTCAAGAGGCAAACGAAGTTTACTGAGGGACACGGTAGAGGAAGGTGACAAATGGACGTGAAGAGGTTGTGCTCGTGCCTTTCATGGAGGTCTGAAATTGCTGTTATTGTAAATCTGCAAACTTGGGCGTAAAGATTAGAACGCGGATTCCACTAGACATTCTTTATTCAACAAAGGTATCTCGTCCCAAAACACACGAAACGCTGTATTAGTCAACCGTCTATTTCGTCTTCCGTCGCGCCTTGAACGTCTTGAGAGGATCCCGTTTCCTCGCGCCCACCTTGAACCCCCGTCCCTTCTTGCTCTTGACCTTGCGGTCCTTTCTCAGCGCCACAAAGCCGACGTCTCCCGTCAGTGCCTGCTTGCCATCCTTGGGTAGCAGGTACTCGGGGATGTGCTTGAGATGGGCCTGCTGTCTCGCCGTCCTGAGCTCACCGTCATGGCGAAGATGAGTGAGTTCTGTAGGGTTTTCCTCAAAGTATCTAGTAGCCACTTATCAGTATGCATGAAAGGTGTGTCCAGGTCACAGAGTGACTTACCGCTTGAGTTTCTCACTCTTGAGCAATTCTTGCCTCAGCTCCCTTGTTCGAGCTTCTCGGATCGCCACCTTGGTAACAGCACGCAGCGCATCGTTCATTCGGTAACGGAAGGGATCAACCTGCTTCATGTTGAAGTTGTAAGGCTTCACCTCCTTGCCCCGCTTCGCCTGCTGCCGGACGATCTTGGCCATGACCTTTTCGTCCTTCTCAGAAGTCGGTGTTGACGAGGGCATGTGTTTTCGGTAGAGGTCCTTGGGCACGACAAAAGATAGCGCCATGCCGGTTTGGCCAGCTCGCGCCGTTCGTCCTATCCTGTGTGTGTAGGATGATGCTGTGGTGGGGAGATCAAAGTTGATGACTGCTGATACCTTCTTGAAATCAACGCCTGGACGCTTGTTAGCAAATGATTCATGCCTTACTGAGATCCGAGCATTGGGCTTCCCCCATAATAGTCAGGTGAAACCACGAGCCGGCTGACATACCTCTTGATACCCCATACTCCTGATCGCCCTTGGATTTCTTGGCCTTTTTCTGTGGTCGCTTTGTTTCCGTCTCAGCTTCGTCGTCGTCGCCGTCTTGTGCCTTCTTTGAGCCATCCTGAGCTTCCTCGCCAGCCTCATCGTCTGCGAGCATGTCGTTCTTCTCGTCCGCGGCGATGATGATGTCGTATACATGCTTGTTGAACTCCTCTACAACATGAACTCTTGAGTTCAAAGGCAGTTCCGAATTGAGAATACAGCTTCGAATACCAAACTGTTCGAAAAAGAGCTTCAAACGATAACATCGGTCAATGTCGCTGACAAAGATGATGCACTTGCCCTTGATCAGACGCAGCTTAAAGATGACATAGGCCAGGAGGAACTTTTCGTCTTCACCGCACTTGGCGACAAACTGAGTGATACCCTCGCCTTCGGCCTCCTTCTCCTTTAGATCTAGCAGCGTAGGGTCACGTCGGAAGATTCCTTTGAGTGTATTGACCTCATCGGTGAGGGTGGCACTCATCATAATGACTTGAACACCCTTGGGAACTGAGCGCGACAGGTTCTCCAAGTCTTCGCTGTAGCCGTATGAGAGGACGAGGTCGGCCTCGTCCAGCACGAGGTGTGTGAGCTTGTCGAGGGAGAGCGTGGAAGAGCTGACATTGTGCCAGGCCGTCGCGGGAGTTGAGATGACGATATCGGGGGAGTTGGACAGAAGAGCGCGCTGAACTGCGTTGGAGACCTTGTCGGTCAATTTGACGGTGCTGATGTCTTTGGCGCAGAAAGCGGCAAACAGCTCGATGGCCTTGGAGACCTGGTCGGCAAGCTCACGGGTCGGAACGAGAATGAGGGCAGAAGTAGAGGCAGTAGAGTCGATCTGAAGATCACAAGTTAGTCATTATGCAGGTAGATTGCACGTCCTATTTAGAGTTGACGTACAGCTTTGCGCTTCAAGATGCTAGAGAGCAGAGGCAAGATGTAGGCAGCCGTTTTTCCAGAGCCGCAATCAGCTTTGGCGAGAACATCCTGGCCATTGAGAGCCAGTGGAATAGCCTTGCGCTGCACAAGTGTCGGCTTGGCGAACTTTTGCTGAGCGACGGCTTGAAGGAGCCTGGGATCGAGGCCAAGGTCGACGAAAGAAGTCTCTTCGTCCTCTTTCTTCTGTGAAGATTTAGTAGGCTTCTCGACTTCGGTTTGGGCGGGCTTTTCGGCGGCCGTTGGCTCTTCGTTCTGATCGCGCTTGCGCTTTATAGCTCCCATCTTGAAGGAGGGTTGATCGAGTCGCGCAATTAAAAGTTGTCGTGGGAGAGATCGTGGAGTTTGGTCGATTTCTCAGCGCTCGATGAACATTCCGTCCTCCAAATTTCCAACTGAATGAGGGGCAGCTGGTGGCGGATCATTACATGATTGGCTTGCAGACAATCAGTCTAGCCTATTTCGGTCTAGCACATCTCTAGCGGAAAAACTGCCCAAGTCTCTGCAACTTTTTTTTCTTATCGTCCTTATCGGTTGATCAGCGGAATTCTTTCCAGGATCTTCAACCAATATTCAGACGAGCTTCATCAATTACTCGTTTGGGTCTGTTCACCCCCAATCGAACAACATCAGCTTTACTCAAATGCATTCTCTCAGAGCTACTACACAAAGCCGATCAATTGCACTTCTGACGAAAATCGCAGTATCATATGCGCGCACAGAACACGCTCTTCAAGCCTGGGTCTTGACTTTATTCCTAAATTCCTTGTGGTTCATATTGACTCTTCAGTCGTTCATCACTTTTATTGTAACTCACTCATGCACCACTATCAAAGGTCAAATTCTCATTTTGATCATTAACTGATTGTATTCATTCATTCGTTCAATTCAAGGTATCCCATAGTCCCATGCTGGCCTTGTACCGGCCTACCAAACCAAACCCAAAAAAAACACGCTTTATCTTCTATCTTTGTCTTTAACTTTTTTCTTCTCAGTGAACCGTCTACCACTTGAGCTTGCGCTGAGGGAAGTACTCATCAATCAGCTCCATATAGTAGGGCTTGAGCTTCTCGGCGTCAGGGATACCATCGCTCTTGGAGTAGAGATCGTAAGGGTTGAATGCTTGGACAGCTTTCTTCATCTCATAATCCTTGGGGCACATGAGGTGCTCGTAGGCGCCCTCGCGGTGCCAGGGGTAGAAGGAATGGTAGCGGATCATGGCGAGAGCCTCGTCAGGCAGGGTGGACTGGTCCTTGACGACGTGGTAGAGGTACTCGTCGTGGCCCCAGCTTAGCATGACATTGTCGAGGCCGCAGTTGGCAGAGTAGATGCCAAACTTTGTGTTGTAGTCAGGGTTGGTGGTATCAGGGTTGCCCTCAGCAAAGGTGCTAGGGTAGATGATCTTGTCGGAGAAGGCACATCCAACGGGGAAAGTGTCGCCAACAACGTCCCACTGGCCCTGAGTCTTGAGCTCAGGGAAGAAGAGCATCAGCTTGCCGAGGTCGTGGATGAGGCCAGTCAGCTGCATCCAGCGGGGCTTGCCATCGCGGCGGATGGCTTCAGCGGACTGAAGGAGATGCTGGATCTGAGAGAGGGAAGTATCGGGGTCTGACTCGTCAACGAGAGTGTTGAGCTTCTCCATGGCCTCCCAGATGGTCATCTCTGTGCGAGGTCGGGTGGCATTGTAGAAGCGGTTGCGGGCAGCCAGGTTGTAGGAGACGGTCTGCTTGTGGTGCTGCTCGCGGTAGAAGTTCTTGACGCGGTCGGCGGCGGCGTCGTACTGGCGGAAGTTGTTCTTGTCTTTGGTAGAGTCAAACTTGGAACCCTCATCGTACTTGATCACGTTGACCTCGTCGATCTTGTCAGAGAGCTCCTCTAGGAACTGGCCATCGTGACTAGAGAAGTCGTCGACAATAGCGCCGGGGGCCATTGTGATGGATGTGTGTTGGTGGTGTAAGTGTGGGATGGGTGAAGAATGGGTTGGTTCGGGAAGACAGGATTTGATGCTGCCTGTTCTTGATTATTGATTGAAAGAGAATGATGAACACGGTGAATAATAAAAGTCTTTTTCGAGGCAGTGTCAGTCGGTCCTTATGTACTCTCGTCTCGAATCCATTTCCCTTCCATCCTTGACAAGTTCCCATTGTGCCCGCACAAACCAACTTTTCCGTATTTCTCCCCGCAAAGTTGGATCTTTCTCGGCGTCATGACCAATCTGTGTCATTTGAGTGGGTGTTGAGCTGTGCCTTGTCCGAGATTTGGTCGCCATGTGGTTGACACTCGTTCTCCGTGGCCGAGAGATGGCAATGGTGGATCGTCAACGGAAGGGGTTTCTTTGTTCAGAAGTCTATAACAGGTTAGGTCCGCCGGAAAACGTCAAAAGATAGCCCGGCTCCTCCATGTCACTAGGCTCTATACATCTAGAGCCGCCGGTTATATCCTCTTTTGGACACCAAGGATACCCTGAAATGCAACTCCACCGAACCAGAATAGCAACCTGGTTCATTGTGTGGGCAAGACATCGCGGGGCGGCAACTGCAAACCCAGTAAAAACTGCAAAACTCACGTTGAAATGAAAGGGTCTCGATTCGCCGGCAGACCCTGTTGCTGGTCATCCCCTGGCATTCTCCATTTCTTTCTACGTCACGCGGAGGATAAGCGATGGATTGACCGGTATTGCTCCCAGATCCTGCCTGGAGCTGGCGAAACAAGTCTCGGAGATTCTTGCTTGACATGTATGTACTAAACAGGAACCATGGTCACGAGACCGCCATAGCCGACCGAGCCCTACTATGTAGTAGAAGCTTTATCCGAGCGTTAGATCTGCAAATTGAATGCCCTAGGTAGGCTTGAATGGCAGGACCCTTCGATTGTCTCACCTCGGGCAAATCAGCAAACCTTCGATCTTTTGCAGCTACCCAGGTCGGTACTGTAATTCTTGGGCAAACATTGGCGCGCAGGGCAAGGTTCTGGATGATTATTACACCAAGCAGAACGCCCAAATATAATCGATAATCAACTGCCCGTGGGCAGAATCTCAGTTATGGGGATTCACCGTTCTGCTTTTCACATTGGCCCTTGCAAGTCAAACACAATAACCCCCGCTAGGGTATCTGAGCTAGATTTGTTTTAGGTTAGTACCGGAGAGCTCGAGTTGCAAGATTGCCGGTTTTAGAAAGAAGGCCCGTTACTTGAATCATAATCCATCACTTATTACTGCAGGCTTCGAATGCAACTCAATTCTCGTGATGCCTGGGACCACCTAATACACGGAAGCGAATGGAGTCAAGAATGTAACACTATCAAATGGCTTACATTTTCTGATGACCTGTTTCGTCTGATCTAGAACCACTTCTCATTTTACCTACCTAGTTTCCAATGTCCATCTGAAGAGCGGCAAATAATTTCTAATTAATTTATGGGGAGCATCCGTCTTATATTGGTATCAGAAGTAATACCATCAGGTGATGACCAAAATCCATAAACACGAATCAACGCGGCCCAACCCCGATTTCCGAGGTTTGACCTAGGCAAGAAATGCGTACGATCGAGTATCTGCCAAGCCTGATGCAATCTAACATCGGCTTGCTACTGTCGTCAAAACTGCCCACACCGGAATATCAAGAAACATCACCCAGTATCCTTTCATCCAGTGAACTAGCCAACTATCACTCCACTGTTCAGGCAATCAGCGCCTGGTGCTTTACCAGAGACTCACTGTCCGTTGGCGGTGGGCTTACTTGCCACCATCCCAGCGACGAACGAACCGCAGAAGACAAGAGTAAGCAGCGTCGCAGCGATGCCTCAGCTAGCGACAGGGTTGACTATAGGCTCACTTGATGCCAGCACCTACATGCATATGCACTCTGAGCGATCTTGCTTCGCCAGCCGCAACCCACAGCGTCGGGAGTTGTGATCAAGAGCTAATCGTGCAGCGTCATGATGCGCCGCGCGATGAGATCTTCGAGTTGCAAAACGACCTCAGGTAAGTGTACCGGAGAACTAGGGTCAGAATTCAAGGGCAATCTTCATGCCCTGTATATACATACACCTAGGGACTAATGTGAGTTTATGTATTAGTATGTGTAGGGGGCTTCTTTCGAATTAATACGAGGCTCAGGTTGTGAACATCGTTTGGCAACTTTCTTGGTATCCAACCGGAGCTCGTATCAGATGCATACTGGATATGGCCTCCAAGGCTAATAATAAATCAAAGATTGAAGTTTGTATCAACGTTGAAACCCTCAAAGTCAGCTTCTTTACTGGACTTTGAGCTAGAAACGGGCAACACCTGAGAGATATTTGACAATAAGCGTACGACAGCTGGAGGTTTGGCCGTGGTTTCACAGCGAACTGTCTGCAATCTCTAATTCCAAACCTAGGAAATAGGAGAAGCGAGTGCTCAAACTTCGTATATAGTCTTTGGCCACACTCATGCTCATATATAGAACATGAATTACGACCGGTCTATGATGCTTACCCGGGTATCTTGTCCAGCTTGAGTTGTGGATATTTCGGGGGACAAACGGGTCAAGACTATAACGCGATTGTGCACATCTTCTGGTACATACGACCATACCCACTGGAAAATTCGGGATCCCGTCCGCTCTCCCATAGACAAGCCAGTGAGGGGCGGATTAGTAGTTGGGTCGGTGACGACCAGCGAATCCCCGCTGTTGTATG
>JABEYC010000059.1:0-62918 GCA_013266195.1 Fusarium zealandicum | reverse complement strand
CCACTAGGAAGAATTTATATATATATATATATATATACAAATTCTCGAAAGCAAATGCTACATTACCACCAGATCTTCCCATCCATCAGCACACCAACTCAGCTAATCCCCAGCTGCCGATTACAAACCCCTCCACTTTTCCCTCCCTCCCCCACTACAGACTTTTGCCCAGCTCTCCCCGGCCCGAGAACAGCAAGTTACCCCATTAGGTAATCTCTCGGCTTCTTCGCCGCCGCCAGAAACTCCACAATCTTTTCTTGCCCATGAACCGGATCGTCATCACCTCTCTTCCTACGGCCCATTGATTCTCACCACGATATTCTCTACATACACAATCACATCCTCACAAACACCCGTCGGGAGAGCAATCGCCATGATCTGCAACGCCTGTCGCCGCGCCGCGATGTGCACCCGCATCCCTCTCCGATCTCTCGTCCGCGCCCCCACAACCTTGACAATAACGACGGCAACACCCATCTCCCTGCGCCAACCTCGCCTCCTCTCTACATCTGCCCGCCGCTTCGCCTCCTCGCCCGTCGTAGACGAGGAGCCCGACCTCCCCTCCATGACCCCCGCCGAGTCCGCCATCGCCGACATTCTCGCCGAGAAACTCACTCCGACACAGCTTCTCGTGCAGGACGTTTCGGGCGGCTGCGGGAGCATGTACGCCATCGACATCACATCTGCCGCATTCAAGGGCCAGAACATTCTCAAACAGCAGCGCATGGTCAATGCCGCACTCGGTGATCTCGTCAAGGGATGGCACGGCGTCCAGATCCGGACAAAGGTGCCCCCCGAGGCCTGATGAGATACATTCATGACGAGCAGACTATTGGAACCGTACTCTGCAAGAAGTGCTTTTTATTGAGAAAATATGCATTGGGGTGATAGAGCCAGAGGGCCTACTGTACGACTAGGGAACTTCAAAAACTGGACAATGCCCAACGGACACGAAATATCCAGATCCCATATCTGGGATGACACGAAAACTTTTAATCACAGAGAACTTCAACGGCATTTCCGGGAACCCAGGAAATTGTACAAAGACTGTACCAATCAATGGAGGCGGGCGCGGTACCGAGGCCGAGCACTTGTATGAAAAGGACGCAAGACACGGCGCAAATAGCTTCATTACTAGGTGGAAAATCTCATCTTTGCAGTTGTTACAAATCACAAGAGTAGACATCATGATGATCAGTCATGTCCGAAAGCAGGCTTGGTTAAACATGGTCCCACTTCCATGCCCCAGACTCACTTCAACTCCCTTCACAACGCCAAGACGAGACAAATTGTAAGATGATGTGGATATTGAACAGATCTTAAACTAATCCAGTGCCTTGCGCCTCATACATAAACCGCCCACTATCTCTATCCTCCCTCGTTTCCATGTCTTCATGACGTGAACCATAAACAGCGTAAATCGCCTCTATAAACACACTACTGGAGACATCGCTCCCAAACCAAATCGCCCCCACTCTAAACATACGTCCCTCTACTGCTGGAGGTACTTGAGAATCTGCTCCCGCTCCTCAACGGGCATGACCCTCAGGACCTCTCGCACACCGGTCCAGCCAGCCTTGGCGTGGCCTCGGACAACGCTGGCAACCTCGGCAGCCAGCACCTCAGACTTTAGAGCCTCCACCTTCTCGCCAATCGTCTTGCGCTCCGTCTCGTACCACTCCGTCACGGCCTGGTCGTCCGTCTCCCAGTCGACAATGCCAGACCAGCTGCGGAGAAGGTGCAGGTACTTGGCACGAGTCTCCGTGCTCTTGGCAGCAGTCGCGCTGTGCGAAGTGCTGATGATGGTCGACGTCATGCGGCGAATGATGTACTCCTCGTTAAGGCGACGGCGAAGGCGCCAGTAAAAGTAGCGACGAGAGTTGATCCAGTCCAGGGAGTCGCGGATAACACCCTTGGCCTTCATGCGACCAGCGCGGTCGTGCAAGTCGGCAAACTGCACAGCAATCTGGGCGTACACGGGCAGCAGCTCCTTCTCACGGATAGCCATCTTCTTCTTAATCTCGTCGGTCTCCTCCGTGGACAGGTTGAGGTCCTCGAGCTGCTTCTTGAGGCCGGCGTAGGTGGGGTCCATACGGGCCATGGTCTGCACCTGCTTGTCCTTGCGGTACTTGATACCAACGATACCCTCGGGCTCCAGGACACCACCACGGGCCTCAGTATCGGCGTACATCTCCATGGCAGTGGGGTTAATGGTCGGGTCGACGACGACCCAAGATCCACCACGGAGCTCACCGAAAGGAGGAATGTAGATGAAGATGGGCTGCTCGTACTTGACAAGGGCATCGACGATGAAAGAACCGTACTTGAGCACCTCGTTGTACATATCGCGTTGACCACCAGAGAAACCACGCCAGTTAGCGAGGATCATCAAGGGAAGCTGCTCGCCGTTGTTGAAGTCATTGATAGCCTGGGCAGTCTTGAAAGCAGAGTTGGGGTACCACACACCGCCGGCCTCGTTAGCAACCTGCTCCATGGAGTCAGGGTTAGCAGGGTCGGCAGGGGTGATGTTCTCAACCGTTCGAGTCTCAACAGCAATAACACCCATGGGGATACCGCCGAGGCGAGCACGTCCAACAACCACAGTCTTGGCCCAGCCACCAAGAGCTTCAACGAACGAGTCCTTGTCGAACAGACCAGACTCAAAACCGTCATCGCCCTCACGACCGGCAATCATCCAGCGAACGTCGAAAGACTGCTTCTGAGGAGGATAGTAGGTGATATCCCGGTTCCAGTCATCAACGCTGGGGCTGACGGGCACGGGGCTGTTGCGCTTCTCGGGCACGAACGACATCCACTCGACAATCTTGGAGACACCAGCAAAGTCGTCATTGGCGGTCATGTGAGAGACACCGTTGCGGTACATGATCTGGGTACCACCAAGCTGAAGGTTGGAGGTGTACACCTCACGACCGAGTAGGTTGTTGAGGGCGGGGGCACCAGTTAGAATGATGGGTTGACCCTCAATCTGCACGGCACGTTGGCCGAGTCTGACGAGGTAGGCACCGATACCTATGTCAAGTTAGATAGATTTCTGTGGTTTGCAAATTTTGTTGACTTACCAACTGAACGGCAGGTCACCAGAGTCACGGTGAAAATGTCGTTGTAGGCTCGGCTGGTGGCACCAGCGATGAGACCAGATCCCCTCAAGCACTCAACACCAAGGCCCTCCTCCTTGCCAATGATGGTGACAATCTTGTGTCGCTTCTCGCCATTCTCCGAGACCTCCTCAGTGATGACATCTTTCTCAAAGCGGGTCTTCTTCTCGTCATCAAGGTACAGGTATCGGAAGCCGGTATCCTGCTTCTCGGGGTCGTTCCAAGCAACCTTGAAGTGTCCCATGAGCTCGTCCGCGAGGCCGAGACGGGCACCAGAATTGGCAGACAAGTAGATGCGGGGAATACCCAGCTTACGGGCCAGCTCCGTGCACTTGTAGAAGAAGTCGTCTTCCTTGGGGCCGAAAGAACCAATCTTGTAGGTGATATCGTTGGCAACGACGATGAACCGGCGACCGTTGGGGTACTCGGGGGTGCGGGCCCTAAAGATCCAACCGACCATACCGCAGGTATTGGTACCAGGCTCACGGTTCACCTCGTCAAGACTGTCCTTGTCATCGAGGACAAGCTCGGTGAAGCTGATGCAGTCGCCAGGCTTGGGCTGCTGAGATGCCAGGCTTGGCTGAACCTTGACAACCTTGGCCCATGTGTTCTGAATGGCCTGGCGGAACAGCTCAGGGAAGTCATAGACGTACTGAGTGCCCATGAGATGAGCCTTGTAACGCTTAGGCTGAAGCCAGTTCTTGGTGGCATAGGGGGTCGAGACGGGCAGCAGATGCATGGGGCCCTTCTCGTGGGTACCTCCAATACTGTGGAAGACCCACTCGCCCTTCTCCGACTTACGCTCGGCGTACATGTCGACGTCAACAACATAACCAGAGGTGTTGGTGATAACGACACGAAGGGGGTAAGGAGCACCGGTCTGGGGATCTGTGCAGATAATTCGGATCTCGACCTGAGCGATACGAAGGCGCCAGGCACGAATACCGAAGCGGTCAAGGAAGCCTTGGAGACTCTCCTCAACCTCCTTGGGTTGCAGCTGGAAGACGGGAGTGAAATTGATAAAGACCTGGTTCAAATCAGAGTTGTTGTTGCCAATGATCTCCAGGGCATCAAAGATGTCGTTGACGACACGGTCAGCCTCGGAAATGAGATACTCGGCGGTGGGGATCTCATCTCGAAGTCGACCAGGACGGATGACAGCACGAGTAAAGTATCGCTTATCAGTGTCCACGGACTTGCCGATACCCTCGTAGACGTGGATACTCTTGTTCTCGGTAAAGACAGGCTTGATGTGGAACTTGCTTAGACGAGCAAGCTCAAGCTGGAAAGCAAGGGCAGGCTCGCTGTGACGGATGCTGTCATCTTCTTTGTACTCGGGGCCACGGAAAGTGTAGTAGCCAGGGTAAGAGCCGTCACTGTGACCGCAGATGAAAGTCAAGCGACGGACGCCGCAAGCCAGGAGCTCATCTCTGTGCTGATCAACAATGGGGAGGATACGCTCCAGAGTCTCACGGTCATCCCGGCTCTCAGCATCTCGGATGGCAACGTTGACGACGGCGGAAAGCTCCTCCTGGTACTCATTCTTAGCCTGAGCAGGCTTGCGCTTACCGGTCAGATCGGGGATCAGACCAGGAGTAGTGCGCTGCTTCTTCTGCTTCTGGTCGTGACCAAGAGCCTCGAGGGCCTTCTGGATCAAATCCTCCGCATCATCGATGTACTTGCAAGGAACAATAACACCCTTGCGAGTGGGCTCATCCTCCCATTTATGGGACAAGTACGACATGTCGCTGATCGAGTGAATTCGCTTGAAGTTGAATTCGCCTCCACTGGGAGTAGCGGGAGTGGAGGGGGCAGCGGACTGAAGAGGCAGACCAAATTCAGACTGTCCGAGCTTGCGAAGCTGGAAGTCCCAAGACACAAACTGGGGGGCATCGGCCTCGTCCTCGTGGTACTCGATCTGCTTCAGGATGTATGCACGGTATGCTCGACGGACGTAAACCTCGAGCGAAGCCAGAGAAACCCACGGGTCGTCGTGAGCAAAGAACATGGTCAACACGTCGAAGACAGTGTACTTGGAGTCGACGACCTCCTTGATGACTTCCAAGCTCGGCTCTCGGTGGTCCCAGCCGGTCTCACCATATCGCGACTCGATGACTGACGAACGCAGGATGTGCTCCATCTGGGAAGTTCGCTCCTCAAGCGAAGGAAGAGAGCACTGGATCATGATCTCGCGGGCCTTGAGGGAGACCTTGGAGGTAAAACGCGACGACTGGAGCTCAGTGAGCAGGCGGAGGGTCTCACGGAGGTTCTTGGCAACGTTGCTGGCATTGGGCTTGTTGGGGCGGTACTCCTCAAGAATAGCCAAGATAAGAGAGCTCTTGGAGCTCACACGGCTGTGTGACAGAACAGTGTGGACGACCTTCATGATGTCGTCCTTGTTCTGGTCACGGAGGTTGAGGATGACGGCATCTTCCTGGGGCTTGTTCATGAAGAGGTTCTCAACCTCCCAGTACTCCTCGAGAAAGCCCTTGATGACAGCAAGCTCTCGGCTCTTCTGACCTTCGGCGTACATGTCGGTGACAACGGTCAAGGGCTCAAGGGTAGACTTGAGCATGTCAACATCGCTATCGGCAACATGGTCCTCGAGGAACTTGTGGAAGGCCTTGCTCAGCGCCCTGGCAGGGAACTCTGCATGCCGAGACTTGGAGCGGTCTACAATCTGAGTGAACTGAGCGTCGAGCTTCTGGGGCATGCGAGCGTGCAAGGCCGAGAACTGAGCGTTCCATTCACTGTAGGGCAGCTCGGGGTCGCGCAAAACATCAATCAGATCCCTGAGCGTAGAAACCATGATGACTGAGTTGTCGTAGCCTAGAAGGATGTTGTGAAGGATGTTGTAGAGGAGAGTAAAGCGCTGAGAGGCCTTGGCACCAACAACGACGGACTCGCCGTAGGCAGGGAGCTTGTCAACGAATGCCTGGGCCTGCTTCACACGACTGGGATCATCCAGGGCAAGGATACCGAGAATGTCACCAGCCTCGAGTGTGGTTCCGGGCTGCTTGATGAGCTGAACAACACCATCCTCCTGAGCAATGAGGGGCATGAACATCTTCATGACCTCAACTTCAGCATATGTCTGGCCAGCCTTGACGTGGGAACCGTTCTCGACGGCATACTTGACAAGCTTACCAGGGCTAGGAGACCGAAGCTGGGTAGGGTCGTTCTCCTGCTCCAGCAAACATGTCTTGCTGTCAACAGAGAGGCGGGTAGCACCAACTTCCTCCTTCCAGTAGACGTTGTGACTTCGTCCGTCGAGGAGAATAAGGAGACCACCGTCGCTCAGAGCACGGACACCGACGGAGCACTTGGAACCGTTGATGAAGAGGTGGTAGCTGTCAGGGCTAGCGCGGGTGGCTGTGAACTTGTATCGGAAACCATCGTAGATGAAGTCGATGCTGAATACTGTCTTTAGGATATCCTTGGAGGGCACCTGACCCTTTTCAAGACCGCCGCGGTACTCGGACATGCAGCTCTCGCTAGCGATGTGTGCCTTGGTGATGGCACCGCACACAACGGCGAGCATGGTCTCAGGTCGCTCAGCGGTGAGACGCTTAGAGATGAGCTCATCGAGCCAGCCAGTGGAGATGGTGTTGTCCTCGAAAGCCTCAGTCTCGAGAAGCTTGATGAGGTATTCGATGGTGGTTCGGAAATCACCACGAATACTCAGCTCCTTGAGCGCCATGACCATATGTTTCCGCGAAGCAGACCGGTTCTCGCCGTAAGCAAAGATGTGACCAAACTGACTGTCAGAGAAACTGTGAATACCACCCTGGGAGCCGACTGAGAAGTAACCCCAGACGTTGGAGCTACTCCTGAAGTTGAGCTCGTGCATGACACCATTTGAAGGCTTGAAACCTTCACCGGGGTCCTCAGAGGTGATTCGGCAGGCGGTAGTGTGGCCCTTGGGTTGAGGTCGTCGCTGGCTTCGCTCAATATCCTCGCTCTTGAACTCGAAGTCGATCTCGCTCGAGGTCTTGGGGTCTACGCCGTACAGCATCCGAATGTCGCGGATGCGATGGAGGGGAAGGCCCATGGCAATCTGCAGTTGAGCAGCGGGCAGATCGACGCCACTGACCATCTCAGTGGTAGGATGCTCGACCTGGAGACGGGGGTTGAGCTCCAGGAAGTAGAACTTGTCGTCGGAGTGTGAGTAAAGGTATTCGACGGTACCGGCAGAGACGTAGCCGACGAGCTTTCCGAGACGAACAGCGGCATCCTCCATGGCCTTGAATGTGTGGGGCTTGGCGATGGTGACGGGTGCCTCCTCAATAATCTTCTGGTGACGTCGTTGAACAGAGCAATCTCGGCCAAAGAGGGAGATGTTGTTGCCGTACTGATCCGCAAGAAGCTGGACCTCGAGATGGCGAGCGTTGCCGGCTAACTTCATGATGAAGATGGGGGAACCAGGAATCTCGCTGGCGGCCGCCTTGTAGAGGGCCTCGAAACCCTCTTCGCCGTCGACCTTTCGAATACCCTTACCACCACCACCTTCGGAGGCCTTGACCATGACGGGGAAGCCAATCTCCTTGGCCTTTTCGAGACCTTCTTGCCATGAAGTTACGCACCCCTTGGCATAGATGTCGTCGGCAACGGTGACGATACCCTTGTCATCCACGGCGACATCAGCGACGCCGGTTCCCGACCAAGGAATACAGGGCACCTTGGCGTGTTGTGCGACGATTGTGGAAGAGATCTTGTCTCCTAGTGACCGCATGGCGGACCCTGGGGGGCCGACGAAGACGATCTTCTTTGGGGAGGCAGCCAGCGACTCTGGCAGCTTGGGGTTCTCGGAGGCATGACCCCTAGAGGAATTGTCAGACTCTGTACATGTTTTGGCTCGAGGGAGCAGACTCACCATCCAGCCCACACGGCATGGACGTCCATGCGCTCAGCGATATCGACAATCAGCTCGACGTTGGCATAGTTGTGGTTGTTTGTGCCGCCAGGAACCTCGACGTAGTGGTCGGCCATTCTAATGTACTCTGCGTTGGCCTGCAGATCTTCGGGGGTAGCCATCACAGTGAAGTGAATGGCTCGCTCGTCGCCGAACGTCTCGTACGCCCATTTTCGGACTGATCGAATCTCCTTGACGGCGGCGATACCGTTGTTTGCAATAAGGACCTGGAGGGGGCGAGAAGTCTCTCGTCAGCTCAACAATTCCAACCACGGAGCGCAGGAGTAGCGGGGTCCAGGATTCACCCAGATCCCGCTCCTGGGCTCTTTAACACCGCAAAGAGGAGGTTCTCACGTTGGTAATGACAGTGTGGCCGCCATTCTGGGCAACAAAGTCCTTGACCTTGCTCGGGGGCGCATTTTGCACCCGGTTACCGCCAATGAAGTGGTCTGCGATAGTGTACTTCTCTGCATACGACGCCTTGCCGTTGACGTAGGGCACCGACCGCCCATTGGCACCCTCCTGGGCACCAGCTGAGATCTCAGTCATGGCTACTGCGTTGTGTGTATGCGAACAAGAAGAAGAGAGGGGGGAGGAAAAGAGGAGAGGAGGAGATTATGGATTTGCGAAGAAGAGGTCGAAGATTCGGAGGAGGAGAGTTGATGAGCGTTCGTCGCAGTCTTTGCTCGGGTTTCTCAGGGCGTCATGAACCGGCAGGGCAGGCACGGCAGGGGTAGCTCCGGCCGAGAAAAAAAGACCTGCTGTTGGGGTGTGGTATGCGCTAAAAATACAGAAGGGCGAAGGGTGATTAAAATGAGGTGGATAAGGTGGGAGGAAGATTTGTATATTATACCGGACGACCGAGGAGGAGAGTTGTCCAGTGAATTATACAAGAACAAGGATTTACTCCTGTTTGACTTCCTATTCTTTCTATACAGAGTCCAAGAGAGGAAATAGAAGAAAGAGAGAGTGGAGGAGAGCAGAGATGAGAGAGTCTGTTGTAGAAAAGACGCGGGAGACCCCAAGTAGAAAAAAGGAAGCTTGAGATGTACAATCCCATGGATCTACTCAATCCCTCCACTTAGGATGGAGCCAATCCCGCCATGTCCCCGCTGCTTGTTGGCCTGCTACTGCTAGCAATTGTTGGCTGCTGGTGGCTGGTGGCAAGCCCCTTGCTCGGCAGGGTAGGGTACAGTAGCTGGCGGGGGGAGGGAAACGTGGGAAAACTAGAACTGTTGGGAGACAGGAGGAAGAGGCCGGGCGTAGTGCCGAGGGGGCTCGCTCCGGGGGACACACACGCCCAAGTTCCACGCCCCAAAGAAAAAAAAATTGGATGGAAAATGTGGTGGAGTTCCAGTTGATCTTTGGGTGGTGGTTGATTCAGGGTCCAGCGAGCGGGCCACCTCAGAAAAGCCAATGGGTGAGGTGAAGTGAGGGTTGAGAGACATGGACGGATCCAATCGAGCCGGGGCCCCGCTCAGGCACCCGACAGCTTCTGAGCCAAGGCGGGCCAACGTGAAGCGGCTCCGGGGAGAAGAAGATGGATCATCCATGGACAGCTTTCAACACTCGACACGGAGACCGACGACATGTTGCGGAATCCGCATCGGAAGCCGGCTCATAGAAGGGAAACAAGATATGTAGTAGAAATTAAGCATGGAAGAAGTCGTGATGAGCGGGTTCCGAGGGCAAACTGCCTGCCACCTGCTTGCTCATCCTTGGGGATGCATCATTCGACCGGCGTGTAAGTGACGGCCCGGGTGGTAATAACCGGCATTTGAGATAAGATGGATAAGATGGATACGGCGTCATGGCAGACACGATCATTTGCAAAGTGACAAAAGAGGAATGCCTGACAATACAAATACTTCCAAGCCAGTTGATGGAATTGATTCGATAGTCAAGTACTTCCAGCTGCCGTCATTCACTTCATGGATGTCACCCGGGTTCCGTCCAAAACACCTTCGGAACCCGATCACCAGTTAAACAGTACGACTTTCGACAACTTGAAACCCGACGAGCATGCCGGCCACCACAGCCATTTGCATCCCTTATCTAGTTTAGTAGTGCACATCACCCCCCTTGTCTCCTACCTCACAGTTATTAGTAGCCTCGCAGTCAACCAAACTCCCCATCAACAAGGCTGACACTTGATACACGCCCCCCGATCAACACCCCTTGCCAGCCTCCAAAAAGCCACAAGCGCAAGCCCGCGTGTTGGGAGCCAGTCGGGAGCAGGCGATTCCAATCGGGGCGTTGAGCCTCCTCCAACGCTGACGTTGCTCGGTGACGTCTTTTGCTTCCCTTTTGCGCTTCCTCTAATCCGAGCGTTGGCCTTGCTTTACCGAGCGGGAGCGGGCTCCGTTCAGCTGGATGGACAGGGACAAGGGGCGTTTGTAGGTAGTATCTGGCCGGATGTCGTTCAAAGATGTTCCCGTCGTTAAGAGGATACGGTCCTGTTGTCTACTACCAGCTATTAGTTTCTTCCTGTATTCGATATCAACAGCACACCAGCCAAGACAACTACAACTTCAAGCTAAATTACTTCTTCATCTCTTCCTGTTCTATAAGCTCCATCATCCAAGATGAACAGCTCCATCGACTGCCGTGTAAATGCTTCACCCCCCAGCTTATCAACCCCAGCATTGGATTCAACACCCGCTTCAACGGTATCACATTCAAACCTTGTCATCACCCGCATCGCGATGACATCTCCAATCCCTTTCCAACAGCCCTCCCTTTCCCATTCCAGATCTCAACCCTACTCTTAATATCCGATGCGTCCATCGGAAAGACAAGTTGAAACCAAGGATGCACAATTTCTCCACTAATGCCCAAGTCCACTAGCGCCTTACCTTAATTTTCCCATACCCACCACGAAAAAAGGGCCTCCCCAATTGTTGAGTTCCCCAATCCCGAGTTTCCCATTCCCTGCCCGGCCCGTCAGCCCAATCAGATCAGCTCACCTCTCCGGCCTCCGTGGGCTCCCGGTGGGCGGTACGTACCGACGCAGAGCCGCAGCCTCGAGACGCGCACCGGCCATCCTCCGAATCCCCAACAACAAACCCTCCGGGGCGCCGGCACTCGATCGAACCTCCCTGTGAGAGTTGGATAGCCGCGTGGAGGCTGGGCCAGCGGAGCCGAAAGGTCGGCACTACCTTCGTCGTCTACCAGGTTGAGGTATACTTATCCATTGGTTGAAACGACCAGACGCCGTAATGTCGAGATGAACTTCCAGGTTGAGCTTGACTTGAGATGCCGATACCGATCTACTTCCCTCCATCCAGCCAAGGGCGAGGATGGCATTGTCCAGTTGAGGATTGAAAGTTTACATCCTATCGGTCCATCTATGCTCAACATCGGTATCTCATCTCAACGGCTTCTTGTGATGATGCAGCTCAGGAACTCGGCAACTGCTGTACGTGGTACTGATAAGCTTCGGAGCCTAGGAGTCTGCAGACCAATACTTCAAAACACACAACACAGTAGAGGGACTTCCACCGTTGATATCAACTAGTATGTATTCGGTGTGTTCGAGAAAGGGCGTTTCCAACTCCCCAGTTCTCATGTTAAACTAAGATGTGCCATCACACGCCTCCACAGTCTGTATCTACGCCTCCTCTCTCCTCCCTCTCTTCCCCAGTCAACAAAGGAAATTTCAAAGATAGATAGACTAGTTTGCGGGCCGTTTGCATCAGCCTTGTCAGATATCGCACCACTCCCCACTGATGTCGCCCTCCGCCCCCGCGAGGCATGCCTCTATACGTAGCCTCGCATCCATCTTCCCCAGTATTACCCGCTCGCTCTTTCAAGCCGTCCACGCAGCCTGGTCGATGACTCGCTTTCGGGCGCTACACCCCCGTCCCTCCAGGCCCGGCCAAGGCGTCTGGTGTGATATAGTGCGTAGGTACAAGAACCGGCCGGGCTCTTTCTAGGGGTAAAACAAAGAAAATATCAGATGCCATCTCTTCATAACGTCCATAAACCCCAAATGCCGAAACCCCGTGTACCCAAACAAGCAGCAGTATTAGTAACGAAGTCTGCCAGAGAGAGAAGAAGTGGATTCCGTAATCGTCGTCAACACCGCCCGCCTTCTTGAGTGCGCCTGTGAACCATGTCGAAACATCCAGCCCTAGTGAAAATAGGTATCCATGACGGAGGGAAATGAATGCGTCCAAATATGTAACCGCTCGAACCGCTGTAAAGCAAAACCAAAGGGAAGCAACATTGCAAATCTGGGAGGATTGCGCAGCATTGCTAGGGATGAACTACTTAATATGTCTCTCCCAGGTCGCTCAGTCTCCTCTGTCCGGAGATGCTGGACCTTGTGTTGCTTGTTCGCCGGCCACCGCTCTGGCGTCGGCTCAACGGCATAGGGATGCCACTACCACTTCCGTCCAGGTCTAGCTTCGAGTAAGTGCCTCTACGACTGGGCGTCCGTTGCTCGCCCTCGTCCTCCTCATCCAGGTCGAGCTGGTTAATGCTCGCAGAGTGACCGTGAACAGAGCCTCCAAGGGAAGACCGGGGCCGGCCCATGGGGGTTCGGGCTCCTGAGAGTGACGTTCGTGATACAGGTCGAGGAATCATGTCTCCCGCAGTTCGGGATGGCGGCCGGGCATACGTGGTACTAGCACGTGAGCTGGGTCTACTGATCTCTGACTCTGGACCTCCACGATTCGGTAGTGGTCCATATGATAACCGGCTGACCCCAGACGTGCTTAGCCGGGGCACGTGGCTTCCTTTGGACACTGCCGAGAGCTGGATCGTGGTCGGGGTTGCGTCGTCGCCGGCTACTGAAGATGCAGCAGAGCCTACAGTGCGCTTACGAGAACGGATCGTAACCGTCGCAGGTAAACCGCTGGCGCCGTAGACTGAGCATCGAGGCGAAGCCCGGTCTGGCGTGCGCGTCGGCCCGGGTAGCTTAGATCGTGCAGAGTGCACGCGAGCCTCGAGACGCTGCATCTGCGCCGTGAGAGTTCGGATGTGGGTGAGAGAGTTGGAGGCGGGGAGCTTGTATGAAGCCGAACGAGGCCCGACAGCTCGGTTCGCGGGCGTCCGCATCGTCGTGGTGCCGCCAGTCGAGATGCGGCTGCCCGGTGCTCGTGTCGTCTGGGTGGGAGGCTTGGATCGGGGCTTGGGAGTGATGCTGTTGTCGGACGATGGTAGTCTAGAGCGGCTAGTAGTCCTCGAGGGAGCTGGAGTTCTTGTCGATGCGATCTTGGGCAGGGGCGCCGACACATCGGACATGGGCGGCGAAGGCGGATCGGGAAGTTCAGAGAGGGTGTCGGCGTTGGCGTCGGGTGCTGGCGATTTGGAAGCAGGAGGCGTAGTGATGAGAGGTGAGCTGGCGGTAGAGCCAGGAGAGGCGTTGTTGTCAAAGGTTGGCGACTCCAGGACGGAAATATCGGTCGAGATGGCGGAAAGGTGACGAGATTCCTGCTTCTTGATCTTGTCCTGCAGAAGCTCGGCCTCAATCTTGAGATCGCCCAGCTCTTCTCGCAGCCGCTGGGTTTCGATACGGAGCTGTTCACGCTCTTGCTCGCCTATCTTGATCTCTTCCTCCATCATGACAGCTCGTTCGATCGCCTGGTTGTAATTGGACTCCATGTCCTCGAGAGATGAAGTGGTGTTTCGCGCCTGTCGCTCAAAGTCATCGTTGGCAACCTCGATATCCCTCAGCTTGAGCTGTAGAGTTCGGCTCGTATCTCGAAGCGTCGTGATTTCCTTTTCGAGCGCATTTTGGGATGCGCTGGCCTCTATTTTGGATTCTCTATATTTCCGCTGTAACGAAAAGCGTAGTCGGGTCGTTAGTGACGTGTCCGGCCAGCAAAGACGTATTATCATCCGAGGTTGTGGGTACCGAATCGACATACCTTCCACTCCTCAACTTCAAATCCGAGGGTCTCGGCCTTTTCTTGTAGCACACGCTCTTGCTTTTCTGCCCGCTCGATATCCTTCTCCAACTCCTGCTCTAGCTCCTTGCTTGAATCTCTGAACTCGGCGAGTTCCGACTCGAGCTGCTCATACTGCGACTTGTACCAGTTGAGGGTGTCCTCAGTGCTCGTTTCGGCGCTAGGCGGGGAAGAAGGGGGTTCTGAAGCCATGATGGATAGTAGCGACTAGGCGTTGACTTTTTGGGACGATCGCGGTCGTGGTCGCATGGAAGTGAGCGGTGGTGCTGAATGAGCGTAAGGTCGACGATGACAGTGGTATAGGGAGTCGAGGTGAGAGATGGCGCAGTCGAGAGTCGAACGGCGTGGTCTGTTTATGTGCTGGTATAGTGTATCTTGTCACTACGCAGCTATCTTCCTCCGTGGCCATGGTCAGTTGTGGTGATCCTCAAGAACAGGCGGGGCCACCACTCACCGATTCCAAGAACGTCGGCTTTCCAGGCCAACGAATAGGAAATAGAGGGCTCCTTCGCGATGGATCGCCTCGAGAAAGCGCAGTCGCACTTGCCGGCGAACTTACCTATTTTTCTGCTGTGGTGCTGTTAGTAGTCGCGGCCGCTGAAGCGCGGAGGTTCCAAGGGAGGCTTGGCTACCAATGCTGAGGATGTTTGATGATGAAAGTCGTTGCTGTTTTGGCCTGTGACGGGCCTGTTGATGCGACACATCGCGCTTCCCCCCACCCCCCATTCTCCTTGGGCCGGTATCATGCACTAGTCTGTTTCGGGGAGCGTTTCTGGCAGCCATGGGCAACAAGCACCGTGTTTCGACCCCACCATTGGGCAGCTGGTTGTTTCCGATTCACGTGATCTTGATCACAAGCCACCCTCAGCCATTACTACAGGTATGGGTAGCAGTCGGAACTAGCAGATATCTTTGAATCATTGTTCCCGGTCTGTTCCTTGTTGAAAATATGATGCTGTCCTAATAAAGCCTTTATTAAGACTTGGTTGCTTTTTCCTTCATTGGCTTAACTCTTCATTTCTCTTTCTTTGATGCCCCTTGCCAGGGCCTGCTGACTTACCTTTGAGTGCGATCGGTCCAGCCAAGCTGTAGGGTGTGCAACACGAATTACATCTCAGAGCAGGATCTTTGGCATACCTAACTTCTAAATCAATTATACAGTGGGTGATTTGAGCATCTGACATGCCTGTAAAGCTTTATTTATTACATCTCCGAGATGAAATACTCAGATAGTTACCTTCAGTTAGAGATACGTCAAACTATTCCCTTTCTTCTCTTTGTTCGTGCTAAATGTGCCAAGTATAGGCAAGAACTTCCGCGACCAGTACGACAAGGCCCCTACCTGTAATGAAGCTCCTATTGATCCACGCTCCATACCAGTACATGCCTGAAACTCTTGGAATATACAAAACAGCCCCCCATACTTCGACTGGTGAGCCGCTTTATAAAGAACTCGCTATAATTTCGCTGACTTCTATTGATGATATCGTTATTGACGACGTAAAGATGGGCTATTATACTAATGGAATCCTATTCATGCCTCCCTCACAGTCTTCCTCCCCCGGCCCTCCAAGCACCTCTAACTCTTCTCGCTCCCGCAGCAGCAGCACCAAAATTGTGCAACCTCTCCCCAATAAGATACGCCTCATCGCGAATACGACCTGTGCATCCATTGAACACCCTGGCCAGGCTGATCGTATTCTTCGTCAGTAAGGCAACCAGCGCGACAGCTGGATATGACTGCCGATAAACGACTGCCAGCCGAGCAACCTCTGCCAACTCGTCTGCACCAGGTTGGGCGCCATCAATGACGCCGTACTTGACGAGGGCGTCTACAATCGTCGGGGGTCCCAAGACGGCAGCTGCTGATATTGCCAATCCCGGAACGACAAACGCTCTCGTCAACACACCAATATCGGGATGCATCCAGCCTTGCCGCAGCACCGTACGTACGGCCACGGCAAGTCGAGTGTGCGCAAACAACGTCGTGACCATCCGAGCGCCCAACTTGAGATAGAGCAAGCCAAGAGTCCAAGCCTGGATGACCCGTACCGTGTGCCGGCTTGCCTCGGACCCTCCTTCTCTTGATGCCTGAACCGACTCGGCTGTAGGGGGATACATGTATGTGTGAAGCGGTATGGCGAGATACAGCTCCATGAGCCCTGAGACCAGGAGCGGGAACACGATAAGGAGGAAGAAATAAGCGTATACCAGCTTCACTCCTCGCAACAGAACCGAGGCAACCCGTGGGGCAACACCTCCCTCAGCCAGCCACTCCATGGCGTTCGTCATCCAGCGCTGCACATTTGCCCACACGCTTCGAATGTGAAAGACCAGATATGCAAAGGACCCTAGCAGATAGACTCCGATGCTAAAGGCATAGATGTCGTTGGTTCTGATGTGCTCTGGAATCAGCATCTTGAACATCCGTCGGCCAAAAACCAGCGGGATTATGGTGAAACCAACGCCCGTGACTGCCGCAAACACCCAGATGAATGATATAAAGAGGAAAATCCTTGCGCGGAAATGAGGAGGGATATACACCATCTGATACTGAGTGCTGGAGTACAAGTCTCCGGCTTGGTCCTCCCTCCTGCGACCACGCTCATCCACCCTCTGAAACACCTTCTTGCCTTTGGGAATCTTGACACGGTCCGATGCCGGAGCACGAACAAAGTACCCGCTCTCAACAAGTTGATTGGCATCCTTGAGACGGTTCTTTCGTCGTGTAAGAGAACGAAGCTCGCTGTCGGTCAACGGGGGCTTTGGTTTGGCGTCACCGCCATCAAAGAAGTCTTTCCAGTCTTTGGGTACAACGTGGCACTTGTGGTTCAGCTCTAGAAACAAGGTCTTGTACCAAGGGAGCTTCTGGTACTTGGGATGGTCGCCAACACGGAGGCACCCCTCCTCATCGACTTTTCGCTCACCAAACAAGAAGAAGGTGAGCCGCAAGCCGCGTGCACACGTCCGGAACCACCAGGTGTACATAGCATGGAGTCCGTCCCCAGGCTTGAAGAAATTGACAGCGAGCGGCATGAGAAAGTTGTAGAAGAGAAGGTCAACAGGAAACTCGAGGACCGGCTCATTGGATGAGTAGTGAACGGGGAGGACATTGGGCACGGAGTACGAAAGACCCCACACAACGCCGCCCAAGCACACTATGACCAGGGCACCGTAAACAAAAGCCGAGAAAAGAATCTTTCTAAGCTGAGTTGTCAGGTTCCTTTCAAGGACGTCGCGCACGGGGTGAAATTCGGGATCGTCGGGGTCACGGATAAAGTCTGTTGAACATGTTAGTACGCATCACAACTTCACAAGATGTAGAGACTTACAGAGAACACCTTGACGCATGATCTTGCGGCACATTGATACGAAAAGGGCAAAATGAAACATATAGCCAGTGCCCACGAACCAATGCACAAACGCAGATGTTAGGGGGTAGTTGTATGTGAAAAGAATTCGAGACTTGAAGGTGGTGTTCTCAAACAATGGGAGCAAAGCTCCATCGAGGAGGAGACCGCAGTAGAGGGGAAAGACTAGCATCTCAATGCTTATGATCATGATGACTTTCATGATACCGCTCGCTTGATGCAATGTATCAATCACACCGCCTTCCCAGGCCTGCAAAATGTGCCCCCTAGAGAATGGACTTCCTCGCTTCAGGTACATTGCACCGATGAAGAAAAGCGTCACATAGCCCGCGAGGATGGCCCAAAAGCGATCCAGGCCAGACCAGAAGGCTAGTTCTGGACTGACAGGGGGTGGCCCCTCGGGTTCGCTGAGGTTAATGACCCAGGAGTTGGGATTCAGAAGTGCGGAAGGGAGCGCAGCCACGTTAGACCAAGCGATGTTAGCCGCAGAGGTCATGGCTTCAAGGGACAGACCACCAGATAAGATACCGCCGCCGAAGATGAAGCTCAAGGCTTCACCAATCATCGTGAACACAGCACCAATATTACCCTTGACGGCAAGCAGCGCGCCGTGGCTGATGGCGGAGAAGTTCTGCATTTCGGCGGCAGACATGGGGAAGTCCATGAAAGCATAGTCCACAACTCGTGCCCCAGCACTTGTCCATACCACCCATGAAGCCTTCCTTGCTGATAGAACCTGTGCCTTGATGAACCCTCCAATGAGACCGGTAAATATGTCGATCAGGTTGAGAACAACCCAAGAGGCAATTCCTGCAGCCATGACAGCGGCATCCTGGAGAAGCTTGGAGAGTTCGAAGAGCAATCGAACAAGGCGCATAGGATTGGCAGCAATCCAAACACTGACACGCCCAATGTTGTATGGGATAAAGATGCAAGCAAAGATCGTCACCGAGACAAGAACGGCGCAGAAGATGGCATTTTGGAAGAGCCCAGCCACAGGGCCACGCATGCCAACCAACTCCATTACGCCTTCAAAGTCCTCGAGGTCCTCCATGGCTTCTTGATCAAGCCCAACTCCGGGAGCATCGAGATCCTCCGGTTCGTCATCGAATTCGTTACCAGCATCGAAAGGAGGCTCCCGACCAAGATCATCAAGATCAAACTCCCAGTCGTCTTCATCGTCGCGAACATTACCATTATTATCAGCAGCAGCAGGATCACCGTCCTGGGGAGCGTGTTGGTCAACTAGATCCCCCCACATGAAATCGGTCACTCGATCGACCAAACCAGGCCCACGACCATCATCTGGTTCCACCACTGCTTCGGCATTGGCTTGAACAGGCAACTGGGCTTCGGTGTGTTCGTCAACATCAGCTTGGCCATCCTGGATAGCAAGGTCGTGATCCTGTTCTCGAGCCCTGAACCCGGATATTTCATTTGGAAGGTGCGAGGGCCCTGCACCATCATCCGGGATCTGAGTCAAGTCGCCCCCAAGAGACGCCAAATGTTCGAGCGAAGAGCGCGCCTGTGAGGAGGGTTCTTCAACTTCGGAGTTTTTAGGGAGAGCAGAGAACGACCAGCTGTTGTTCGCCAAGGGGTTCACAGAATCGTGCAATTGGGGGCCGTCCGATACGGCGCGCGGCCGAGAGGGACTTGGTGATAAGCCAGCTCTCCAAGAGCCTATTTCAAAATCCTCACCAGGAAGTTGGGGAAGCGTTTCCTTTTGCTTGCCTTTGCTAGCTGCCGACCTGTCACTACCCTCATCAAGTGTGATAGGGAACTCGTCTGAAAGAGGCGTGAAAGCTCTTCTCGATGAGCTCGCAACGGTAGAGCCAGAGCTTCCTGGACGATCCGCACTAGAATGTGTTCTCGGATGCTCAAGATCATAAGAGGGTCCTCCATCTTGATCGCGGATAGACCGGCGAGTCACGTCAACCCAGTAAGCGAGCTTGTCCTGAAGGCCTTCCGCTTGAATAATGCCAAGGATCCTTTCGGAGTCGCCGTCTGCCTGACGGTAGATACGTAGATAATCATACATGGCTCGCTCCTCGGCAGGGCTAAGGTTCGTGGGAAGAAGCCGAGGATCAATTGAAGCTGGACCGGAGTGTTCTGCTTCCATGAGCGCCGACGGAATTCGAATATTGGAGGACGTTCGTCGGAAACGGCGCGTGCTGGCCGGCTCATCGAATGCCATACCAGTAACTTCGTCCGTTGCAGCAACAGACAACTCTCCATCGTCAAGTGTCTCATCGTCTGATTCCTCAGGGCGATGTAAGTTTGCCAAATCCCCTCGTCGGACTCGAGGCGGCTCTTGGGGCGCGAGAGGATTTTCAGGGACGGCGAAGGCGGCACGCATGTTCATTTCAGGCTGTTGCTGGACCACATAGTCTCTGACGAGAATGACAAGGATGAAGCAAACAATGACCAAGATGGTGATAATTTGACCCTCCAGCACAGATGTTATTGTTCGGTTCACCGTCGGGTTTCGGGTGAGGTTATTTAAGAAAGCCACATCTCCGAGCAGAGATGGGGGTGCTGTAGGCGCGGGGTCTGGTGCAGTGGTATTCAGAGATTCGGAGGACGAGTCGGATCGATCGAACTTGGCAGGCATACCCAGAGAGCCCAGGAAAATGCGCATGAAGAATTCGGATATGTTTTGGCCCGACAGGGTTTCAAGGAGGGCTGTGGCGGCAGAAGCAGACGTGGTAGTTCGTGCAAAGAGCGGGCTCGCAGGGCACGTATCGATATCAAGGCTTGATGAGGCCAACTGAAGTGCCGCATTTGCAGTATCGTTGCTGCGCGAGAGCATCGAGGTATTACCAAGACCCTCATCGCTGACCCAGAACATGAAAGACCAGACGGATCTCATGAAGTAGGGCAACCAGCATAACCAGACACTGACGGCCATGGCTGCACGAAGCCAGGCCAGAACATTGCGAAACATATACTTGGCCAAGTGTCCAACAAAGACGTGAGCCGGAAGAGACTGAGGCATGTCTGGGGCGTAGAGCTTGGTGAAGCGAAACGAGGTCTTGCAGAGCTCACAATACTTCTTTTGCGAATGGGATAGCCACTCCATCAAGCAGTCCTGGTGGACATATTTGATGCTACCACTACATTTGCAGGGATAGAAGAGAGGCTCTTCAAGAGTTGCCTCGCCTCGACAGATTCGGCAGATGCCGGGAGCGGCATCTTGTTGATATTGAGAAGCATCGTCGGATCGAGTGGTGGCGGCTCGAATCAGATCCTTGAGCTTCTCGCTCGGAGTCGGGTCGTCCATGGCGGCGTCGGTGATTTCGGCGATGGCGATTGAGACAAAGGTCGATCGCGCCCACGAGGGGCTTATTGTGAGGAGACTGCTGGCAAAACCATGCGTGGCCAGCCAAAAGACGGCCGAGGGGCTTGAACGAAGCAGAAAGCGGGCGAGTTTGAGAGTGCGCCGGCTGAAACGCGGAGAATGGAGCGGGTTGTCGGAGAGTCGGGAAATTAAAACTCGAATCGGCTAGAAGGATGCGCATGTACCCTTCGACTACTACAAGAAGGTAAGAAGTCGTGGAGTTGTTGCAGGTTCAGAGTCCAAGATGATGATGTGTTGAGCCTGGTTGATAATTGCTACTAGGATAGTGGCTATTGCTGAGGACCCTGCCACTACGTACCGCCACTCCGCTTCTGACTCGGAGGAAGGTGCGGTCGGGCTGCCAGCCGGGCCCGCGGAAAGTATTCCAACGGTCCACTCAGCTTTGAGAATCCCGAGTCCACCCGAACTTCTAAGTAGGGTGGAACAATAATAGTCCGCTCGGTCATTTGATCTCACGTGTCAAAATGGCAACTTCAGTTCAAGCACACGGGTTGATGTCATGGACGAAGGAGGCGTCTTTCACATGAGAAATGATCGGCAGTTTGTGAGTCTCTGAAGCTGAACCGAGCAAGTTGTGGTGAGAGTTGAATTACAATCAGCTTCCTAAGTAGAAATTGAATATCTCAAAGGGATCTTCACCACGGCGTTATTGGCGATTTGTGAATGTAAACAATTCGAGCTATGACAAACATCCATATGGAATAGTACTCGCCTTGTGCACAGCAGCAGCCCCTGACGTGCGTTTGTTGTGTTTGACAAGGTATTCACTCATCGGTTCCATCAGTTGCAGTTCACGCTTATCTGCGTTCTTACAGACTCAACCAATCAGTGCCCATCGTCTTGTCTCTGGGGGCTTGCGCAGGCCTTGGGGACAAAGATCAAGGCCGGAGCAAAGCAAGTTTGCGTCCTTCCTCCATGACGTAGAGGTGTTTCGAAGATGCACAAGAGGCCGTCAATCGCTGGATGTAGACTAACAGTACCTAGGCCGCTAAGAGATGCCAGCTTTTTTGGGTGCGAACCGCTAAAACTTGGTGGGGGAACGGATGACACCACTGTACATGTGCTGGTGCACTCCAAGATTCCAGACCAAGGAATTGCCCGCTACGTCTTGATCAGCTCCTGGAAGCTGCCATCATTTCTCCTCCTCCTCCCCCTTCTTTCCTGACCAACCTCTTCTAAACAAGAGCCAAGAGCTTCACAGCAAAACGTCTTTTGTTTTACGCAATTAAGACCTCGTCTCCTCTATCGTCTTGCTTTTGTCTCGAGTCGTGTCGCAGAAGAGAGCTCCTGTTTCCAAAGCTCCATTCGCTTCCGTTACTGGAGACTTGACCCTTGCACCCCAGAAAGTAAGCAGCCTTGCCAGTTGGTTCGAGTGGAAAATTCCTATTTGACCACCACCGCCCTTGGGCATCGCGAATCTGACCGTGACAAGCTTCATCAGACGTATCCCTTTTAACGTCTTTGTGCAGAATCCTCCGTTACCTTCGTTTGCCTTTGTCGCCTGAATCTATCTTGCCGTCATCGACGACCTGATCACTCACCGCGTGTGCCTCTATCCATCATGGCCGAGTCCGCCGGCTCGATCATGAACGGCAACGGCCATATCAATGGCAACGGCCACATCAACGGCAAGGCGAATGGGAAGCCACTCGTCAGCCGCAGAGCACATGTCAAGCAGAAGCGAAGCTTCCTAGCCTGGACTTTCAATATTGTAGCAAGGTATGTCTCTTCGGCGCGTCGTCGTTTCTCATCAAACTCGGCTTTGTGTTGTGGTTGAGCAAACCGCGATACTGCCATTTCCAGCTCAAGACAGGACTTCAATACTAACTGCTGTGCCCCTACCTAGACTTGCAACATGGGCTGCTATTCTTACCGTCCTCTTCCGATGCCCATCATCGCTCGAGGCTTGCGACGAGACCTCGCCCTCAATTTGCAAACCCTACTTTCAGGTCAAAAACGCTGTATCACCCCATGTCCAACCTTACTATGATCATTATGCCGCCCCCTACGTACAACTTGCTCGTCCGTACTACGACACCGTCGATAACAAGGTCTGGAAGCCCACACGCGCCTATGCCGTCCAGTATGGAGCTCCCTGGGCGCAAAAGGCACAAGAGCATGCCCGGGTGCAATGGGAGAAGAACGGACAACCCCAGCTCACCAAGTATCAGAGTCTTGCGCAGGCCCAATATGACCAAACCGTTGGCCCCTATGTGAACCGGGCGGGGGAGTCTCTTGGCCCCTACTATGAGATCGCCCGTACCAACGGCCTGCAGGTGTACTACGAATACCTGCTTCCTGGCTATGACTTTGTCCACCCATACGCGGTGCAAGGGTACGACGCAACCTCCGATTTCACTACCAAGACCGCTCTTCCTACAGCCTTTTGGGCCTGGAACAAGACATACAACTTCCTTGACACCAGTGTTTGGCCACATTTGCGCGTTGTTTATGTGCAGAATGTTGAGCCGCAATTGGTTCGTATCGGCGAACGTCTTGGGCGCTACAAGACCAAGGTCAAGCCCATTCAGGATAGCTTCTCGACGAAGTGAGCCACCAAGATTTGCTACGTGAAGTCGCCTTTTTGCTGACGCGTCTCAGTTCTGCAACAGATACTACTGTTTCTTCGTTCCAGAAGCCCGCTCCTCAGAGCACGAGATCGGTGGAGTCATCATCCGAGGTTCCTGTCGCTACCGAGAGCCCCGAGCCTGTGGTCGAAGCTGCTTCCCAAGAATACATCAATCCGGTCCAAGCGCCTCCTGCTGCTGAGAACGAGAGCGAGCAGCGACGCAAGGCCCGAGAGATGGTGGCTCAAGACCTCGAGACTTGGCAGACCAAGTTCGCCTCGCAAGCTGACGAAGGTGCTAATGACATGGAAGAGCGTGTTGATGAGATCGCTAAGCGTATGATCGACGAGAACGTCAAGACCACTGGCAAGAAGCTCTTCGATGAGCTTGAAATAACCATTGACTCTGAACTTCAGGGTCTTCGTGCCAACTTTGCATCATTGGCTAGATCAGCAGATGAGCACGCTGATGCGGACGAGCAGATTGCCGCCGCGGTGCGATCCTCTGGTATGTCTATCAAGAATAAAGCGCAGGCCATTCGACAATGGCGTGCTGGTTACGACAAGGAACTCCAGGAGACTGTCATTGCCGTCGCCGACGTTCACTTCCAGATCCTCGACGAGACTAGAAACCTCGCCCTGCAGCAGATCGGTATGAGGTGGGCATGGACCGACGGTGTCACATACAAGGATTGGGCCAAGTACCATGAACTCAAGACCACACTCAACGAGTGGACCGAGCAGCTCAAGCAGTTGATCGTGACTCACCCTGCGCTTCTCCGAGCCCAAGACGCCTCTGCACAAGTCGAGGACGAGGGAATGGAGATTGCTTCTGTGGCCGCCAAGGAACTTGCTCGACTTAAGGAGGTTGCCCGTTGGAAGGTTTTGGCCAGAGATGCGACAGACAACTTCAACAGTGAAGCTATGCAACTGGCCGCCGAGGAAGCTATGCAACTGGCCGCCGAGGAAGCTATTGCCGCCAAAAAGGCCGAGGAGATTGACGTGCAGCCTACCGCCGAAGAGGATGCGGTTTCTAGTCTTTCAGCACCCGTCGAAGAGACCACTTCTCAAGCCTACGAAGCTGAGCAAGAGCTGGAGGATTATGTTGCATCGCTTGCCGAGCCCGCCAAGGAGGGCATTTCGTCAGTGCTGGATGCCGACAAGCCTTCCCAAGTCGCCAACTCCGTTAGCAACGCCGCGTCCAGCGTCTCTTCTGTCGTCGATGAAGAAGCGAACGTGCTCATCAAGGCTTCGTCGGCCATTTCGAATACCATCGAGTCTGTAGTCAGCGATGCCTCCAGTTATGTCTTTGAGGGAGAGGAAAGCGCCAGCAGTCTTGCCGATGAAGCCTCGGAGACAGTGAAGACTATGTCTTCAACAGCATCTGAGTCTGCTAGCAGCGCCATCGAAGAAGTGTCGAGCGAGCTTTCGGAGGTGCTCGAATCGCCTACAAATGACGCAAAATCAGAAGACAGCAGTATGTCGACCCCCCTTGCTTCGGAAATGTCTGAGGTGCTGATGGGTGATGGCCATCCCATAGTCAAGAACGCCAGCGACGAGCCCATCCCGGCTGGCGAAGACGAGCCCCTGGTTGAGATCGAGGAGGACCTCCTAACGCAACGAGATGAGACCCCGGTATCCGAAGAGCAGCACGTCAAGCCTGCCTTCCTCGGCGCTGCAGCCCAGGATGTCCCGCATCGACAGGTGGTTCTTGAGGATTATGTGGACACAGATATGATAGGTAGTGCTACTGACGCAGCGCAGTCGGCCTACTCGAGCGCTGTTTCTCGAGCGTCTGAGCGGTACTCAAGTGCTGCCTCCGTCATCTCTGCTCAGATCTACGGAACTCCCAAGCCCGTTCATGAGCAGCTTTTGTCCTCGGTCTCATCTTCTTACGACCAAGCCGTTTCAGCCGCTGGAGAGAAGCTGAGCGCTGCTACGACAGCTGCCCAGGAGATTACCGCCACCACTACGGTTCCTAACTGGGTCGACTGGGAGCAAATCGAGTCCATGGCCTCGCAGAGACTTGACGAGGGCCGACTCTGGGCTGAGATTCAGTACCAGAGCGCACTCATCGCCATGGGTCTCGCTACGCCGACTCCATCATCAAACTCAGAGAAGTACTACGAGCAAGCCAAGCTCAACTACTATGCTGGTCTTGGTATCGCTCAAGACCGTTATGCCAGCTTTATGGCCGGTGCTTCATCCGCGCTCTCGTCTCTCACAGCCACACCTACTCCTACAGACCTCGCCGGATCTGCTTCCTCTGTGGCTTCTGTGGCTCGAGAATCTGCGGCTTCCGCTGCCCAGGCGGCTGGCGATGCGGCCGAGTCCGCTTATTCGGCCGCCGGGGATACGGTCAAGTCGGCCGCTCAAGCTGTAGACGAGTCAGTTTCGTCCGTTGTTGAGGCTGCGAACGAGCAGATCTCGAACGCAGGATTGGCTATCGCCGACTCATGGGGCAGCGTGGTTGCCGAGATCAGCGGCCAGGTTTATGGCGAACCCACGCAGATTGCCTGGTACGAGCACGTTTTCAACGACGCCAGTTCGTACGCGGCTGCGGCTACTGATGCCGTCGTCAACCAGGCCGGTGCTGCGTCGGATGCTGCTGCGGAGTCTGCAGCGACTGCGTCTGCGGAAGCGGCTAAGCAATACGACTCTGTGAGCGAGCTTGTGTCGGAACTCATCAGCGGCAAGGAGCCTTCCTTCACCGAAAGTGTCCTGTTACGACTGCAGGCAGCATACTCTACAGCAGCAGCAAGCGTGGAGAGCCTTGCCAGTGATGCCAACGAAGCCGCCTCGTCGGTTGGCGACAAGGTTGGTAGCGCTGCTAGCCAGGCTACCGAAGCCGTCAAGGAAACATTCCAGCACGCAAAGGACGAGCTGTGAGCATGAAGACAACCATGAAGTACACTCTTTTGGACGATACCCAAGTTAATATGACCATCGTTTAATGCCATGAAATGGGGGACGAAAAGGAGAATGGGAACAAGACTTGGTTTGAGGGGGAAAGGTGCAGGACACGAACAAGGATGAAGACCCGGGTGCGTTTGATGGGATTTGGATCTCATATGTGATTGGCGATGCGCAGCTACTTTGTACGATTAAGATTCCTAACCTTTGAGTTGCATTCACAGCGGCAGCCAAGTCATGTCATGTGCCTATAATTACTGGGATGTGAACGGAACAGGGGCGCGTGCTACAAGGCGAGCTTGATGGATTTGTTGTTTCTTGGCGATGTGAGTGAGGGCGTTTGTTTGTTGCTTCATAATTTATGTATCTGCAGATGGCCATGAGAGACAGAGATTTCTCAGATGGGCTTTGCAAGTGCTATGATTACTGTTATATCTGAACTAAATGGAAGCGAAACGTCGAAATAACCATGATGTGTGAGTGGAAACGGGAGGAATATCGCTATGCGGCGGCCCCACCAGCTTGGGCTATTCGACGTCGAGGGCCATGAATTGAGCGATATTTATTCTGCTGCCTAGACCAGGGATGGGTTTCGAAGATCTTGGACAGGATGGGCTACGGGCGAAGAGGAAGCTGGTTATGGATCGCTGTTGATGTGCGTGCCATATCAGTCCAGGCCTTGACCCTGCGAGGAGGCGGGGAAACGATAGCAGCAGGGGTTCATCATGAGTGGGCCTGTGTTGCGGATGAACAGATGAGGCTAAGCCGGCTGACTGGGTACTCGGTTAATTGCCGAGGCTGTGATTCGTCATTTTGTAGTGTCAACGATTTCCGAGCACAAGGGGAGCTTTTCGTCTTGGCTTTCGCCTAGATGCGAGCCATCGTCATACCGATCCATGGTGCCAAGCAATGATAGATCGGAGGCTCTTGAGCACGAGAGCATACAATCCGGACAACAACTTGGGAGTGGCCTCGACTGCTGATACGGATGTTCCAATCGGCTACGTATAAAGGCAGAGTCGCCGGAGTCCGTGGGCTGACTGGAGCCGAAGATCATGCCGTGGGGAAGCACAGAATGGGCTGTGCAAACAACTGATGGAGTCCCCGGGGGAAGAATCATCCGGAGGCAGGGAAGCGGATAACACAGTACTGTATTTTGGTCTTTGCGGTCTAGACCCGAGGCATGGTCAGGGACGATTAACGGGCTCTAATTGGATCACGGGACTGAAGGATTCCTCGTTAAAGCCGGTTGAGATAAAGCAGATAACTACGCCCGTCAGTTGGTGGTTGGTTTTGTGCGATGATCGCCGGCCGCAGTCCCATGTCTGATAACTCCCTTGATGCTTGCCAGAATCCCCAAGTAGAGACTCTCCCGTCATGGCGAGTTAATTGGTCTGTTGGCTTTGTATGTGCCTCCCCACACCTGGTGCTGTGCGTCTCTTCGGACGGGGAGATCCATTTAAAAGCGCCGACGACCCGGGCCGTTGGCTCTCTTTCCTTTCCCTTTCCCTGATCGATCCTCTTTTTTTAAGCTTGTTCAGCCTAGGCTACTTCGATACCGAGGTCAATTATTCCAGTGCTCAAGACGCTGCTAAGCTCGAGGGAGACACCAACACCACGCTCATACGTCCCCATTCGGACTGTGGAGATAACTGCGCTGGGCACTGATATAGCCTCGCAGCTTATGGAATTCATCCTTGATTTCTTCTCACTTCTTCTCAAGGCCGTCCGCTAAAGGAGCCGCGCTGTACTCGAACGTTTTGGCCCTTTGAGCCCGATCGCTACACTATTGCACGCAAACAATACCTTAAGGCTCCGAGTTCAACAACTGTTGAGACATCAATCGCCATGTCTGGCATCAACTCCAACGCGCCCCCGGCGTATGCTTCCGGAGGAGGCAAGTTCGCGAGCGACAAAGAAGCCGGCGTCAGCCCTGCCCTCGTCAGCGATGACGCCCATTCATCCGATGGCCCTAGGCACGATGCCACTCATCGAAAGCTCAAGTCGCGGCACATCCAGCTCATTGGTATCGGCGGAACCATCGGCACCGCTCTCTATGTGCGTACCTGATCACGAGAGTTGCGCTCCTCTTCTCCATCCCTCTCTCTCTCTACGTGCATGATGCTCATGGTCTCTCCTCGTGCGGTGTAGGTCCAAATCGGAAGGGGTCTCTTGAATGGCGGCCCTGCTAGCTTGTTCCTGGCCTTCACCATCTGGTGTACTTTTATCCTCGCTATCACGCTCTGCATGGCCGAGATGGTGACCTACCTGCCCATCTCGTCGCCCTTTATCCGGTTCGCGGGTCGTTATGTAGATGAGGCTTTTGGGTTCGCGGCGGGCTGGAACTTTTTCATCTTTGAGGCTGCGCTCGTTCCGTTCGAGGTCGTGGCCTGTAACCTCATTATCCATTTCTGGAGCGATGTGATCCCCACGGGTGCTGTGATTGCCATCATCATCGTTCTCTACGCGCTGATCAATGTCCTCGCTGTGCAATGGTACGGCGAGACCGAGTTCTGGGCCGCTCTGGGAAAAGGCAAGTCGGACTTGTCATCAGGCTTACCTCAAATGCTGACAGTTGTGGAAAAGTCTTGTTAATTGTGGGATTGATCATCTTTACGTTCATTGTCATGGTCGGAGGGAATCCTCAAAGGGACGCCTTTGGCTTCACCTACTGGAAGAACCCAGGATCTTTCAAGCCTCTCTACTACGAGGGCACTCTGGGACGTTGGCTCGGATTCCTGCAGTGTCTCATTCTGGCGTCTTTTACCATTGCTGGACCCGACTATGTCTCAATGGCTGCTGGCGAGGCCGAGAACCCACGAGCCATCATGCCGCGCGCCTTTAACGCGGTATTCTACCGTCTCACGACCTTTTTCGTCCTCGGATCGCTCTGTGTTGGTATCTTGGTTCCATACGATGACCCGGAGATGACCGCTGCATTCGCGGATGCTGAGCCTGGAGCCGCCGCCTCTCCTTATGTCGTGGCCATGAACAGACTTGGCATCGATGTGCTTCCTCATATCGTCAACGCAATGGTGCTGGTATCTGCATTTTCCGCCGGAAACTCGTATGTCTACTGCGCATCGCGATCGCTCTACGGCCTCGCCCTCGAAGGCAAAGCACCCAGATTTCTGGCGACCTGCACGAGAACCGGAGTCCCCATCTACTGCGTCGCCTTTGTCCTGCTCATCGCTCTGCTCTCGTTCCTCCAGCTGTCCAACAACACCGCTGTTGTCCTAGAATGGTTCGTCGCTCTTGTCACGGCGTCGCAGCTCATCAACTTCTCATGCATCTGCGTCACCTACCTGTGCTTCCGCCGTGCGCTCAAAGCACAGGGCATCAGCCGAGACACGCTGCCCTACAAGGCCTGGTTCATGCCCTTTGCGGCGTACTATGGGCTTGCCGGTACTTTCATCATGACTTTCGTGGGGGGTTATACCGTGTTTCTGCCATTGGAGGGATACTGGAACGTGCCTGATTTTCTTTTCTCGTGAGTCGGACTCCCCAGAGTTTGTGGATTAAACAACTAATTGACCTCTAGGTACACATCCGTCGGACTTTTCCCAGTGCTCTACGTTACCTGGAAGTTGATTCACCGAACCAAGATCCACAAGCCTGAAGAGGTGGATCTGTACAAGAATCACGACGAGATTGACGAGTACGAGCGGAACTTTGTGCCCATGCCGTCTAGGTAAGTACTGTGATTAGCTTGGTAGAGGCCCGACTGACAAGTTTAAGCACCATGTTTGAACGCACCCTCGATAAGCTTTTTGGTTAAAGATCGGGAATAGATTAAAGGGATATTCATGATAAACCTGTGGGTATATATATATGTTAGGCTCTATAGATAAGCAATGCAGACGGTTTCCCATGAAAACAACCTACTTTGTGTCCCACGCCCATTTCAAAACCCCCGAATGTATAAAATGATCGCTCAAAGATTATTTCAAAATATGAGGTTATTCCCCGTCGGAAGAGGAGTTACTCCCAAGATCCATGCTTGCTGACCCTTCACTTCCATATCCATCCTCAACGTTCACTTCCTTGTCCAAATCGTCCGATTTGTCCTGGTTTTCTGGATGAACCGTGGGCTGCACTGGACTCATGACTGGAACCTCTGCTTTCGTTTCTAGATCTCCCGCGTCTGTCTTGTCCATGTCGAGCTTCATGCTTGTCTCTTCAAGGGCGAGGGGCAGCTGTTCTTCGCTGGCAACGCACAGAGCGCACGCATCTGTCAAGTTGTCGTTTGGCCAGGGCTCATCTTTGATCAAATCATCGAGAATGTCGTTGGGAACCCAGCAGTCCCTGTTCCAGCACCGAGCGCGGCGACATCTTTCCAGTGTCCACACGTCAGGGCGGGATACGATGGGATGCCCGCAGTTGGGGTAGGTGTAGCGGATGGGCTGGCACATGATGAGCTGAGAATATTATCAGTTTCTGGTTTGAGTCTTGAAGATGCGAGTGTAGCTTACCGTGAATGAAGATGCTGTAGGGGGGAGATGCTGATGAGGAAGATGTCGGAGGAATACCGTGCAAGCTATTTATGTGAAGGGGCATCTCGAGTTGAAGCTGATGAAGAAATCCATGGTGCTTTAAGAACTCTTTGGGTTCTTTGATTATAAAAGACCTGGCCGTTTGCACGTCGAAGAGTGCCGGGGGATAGTCATTAGGGTTCCACGAAACAAACGTCTTCTTGAAAGGATGAAAGCCCGAGGTTGAGCGCGCGAAACAAACAGAGAGCGAATAAAGGCGGATCGCATATCGAACAAGGGGGCAATTGATTGATATTGTATATTCTTTCCAACGTAGAAACTGACGTTCGATTACAACGTCTACTATCTTTCGGGGGGCTGTAACATGGTGGTATCCTTTGATGGGTACCTGCGTAAAAGACTTTGGTCTTTGATGAGAACTCGTGCAAGCTCCCTTGTCATCTTCAAGTTATTGGAAATATGAGAACATGTAGTTCATTGTATACTTGCTGCGAGATCCTAGGTTCGAGGATCGTCCACAAAGCCGTGCTCCGCTGATATGATGTACAGAACCCGAAACAGAGGAGATATGAACAGTGGGAAAACAAACTCCTACCAATATGCCAAGGTCTAAGCCAAGAAGATAAAGGAAAAAGCCGGGCCACCATATCCTGCATATACCATCAACAGGTTACGTGACTGATCCAGATATCCAAGCCATGCCCGTTTGACATACTCTACAGCAGGTTTCCAACCGTCTAAAACATAACCAAAGCATAGTCATCTTCCTCCAAAATCAACTCTCAGTTACTCGAGTCTTCCCTGGAGCTCCCTCCATGGTTCTTCGTCGGTCCACACTCGACAACCTGGCCACGATCCAGCCGCAAGCACCAAGTCGCATCCTCCACAGCCTCAAGCCGATGCGCGATAGTGATAACCGTGCTATCCTTCAGCTCCTGTCTGAGAATACGCTGCACCATCGCAGCCGTGCCACGATCGATAGACGCCGTGGCCTCATCCAGAATCACGAGCCCACTCCTCCGAAGCACAGCTCGTCCAATACCCACGAGCTGCCGCTGGCCTTGGCTGAGATTCTTCCCGCCGGCGTCGATACGAGAACCCAGGGACCATTCCTCGCCGAGGACGCGGTGGATGGCGTTGGTGCAGTCCTGGACGGAGAACTTGCCCTCCGGGTCGATGTTGTCGCGCAGTGTGCCTGGGAAGAGAATCGGATCCTGCTGGATAAAGGTGACTCGGTTGCGCAAGGCGGTACGGTCAACTTGGGCGAGGTTTATGCTTCCGATCGTTATGGCGCCGGCGGATGGTGCTTGCGTCGCCAAGAGCGCGTTGGCGATGGTTGATTTGCCTGAGCCCGTACGGCCGAGGACTGCGCAAGTCGATCCTCCGGGGATCTCGAACGAGACTCGATCCAAGACCGAGGGGAGATCTTCAGCGTATTTGAATGACATGGAGTCAAAGCAGACATCGTCACATGGTCTAGGCCAGTCCTCAGGCGGTTGAATGTCACCACTGGGCTCTTCGGGTATGCGGTTCAGCGCATCAACTCGTTCCAGCGAGACAGCGTCGAGCTGAAGAGCTGCAAACTTCTCGCATAGTTGCTGCACGGCGCTCATGGCGATGTTAGTCTGCGTCAAGACGAAGCCGACTGCGCTCGCCGGAGTTCCCATGTACACCATCGAAAGGATCAAGACGGTCCGCATGGTGGCCGAAGACATGCCAAGTCTAAAGTCGAGCCAGAACGCCATGCTCCAAAAGAAGTGGTCCTGCTTCTGGAAGTCGTCGACTGCTTCTAGATGTCTGTCTTGGAAGCGGCCTTCCACCTTGAGAGCGCGTATAGTCACCAGGCCATCTTGCATGACACCGATGTTGGCGATGATCGGCGTCAGATATCGCATCTCCATGCGGCGCAGACAGCGAGAGACGGGGACGTAGATCCGGAAAAAGTAGACAAACAAGAGTGCAACGGTGATAAGAATAGCCACGAGGAAGATCTGGTGTGTCATGATAGCAAAGAGACTCAGAGCGAGCGCAATGAGGTTGTACACAAAGGACTCGAGCGGAGCAAGAATGCCGCCGTCGACCATCCCCATGTCAGATATAAGGCGATTCTTCAGCTGTCCAGTCGGGGTAGTATCGTGGTAACGGAACGAAGCCTTGCTGACCTTGTCGATGGCGATCTTGAAGAGGCTACGGGCTGCGTTGATGCTGATGGTGGCGAGGAGAATCTGAGCAGCGGCAAATGTCAAGATCTGCGCCAGCGACAGACCAGCCAGAACGTACAGCCACGGCGCTGGATGTTCACCAGGATCCGGAAGACCCCAGTGACCTCCCGTGAAAGAGTCTTTGAGGTTGACGGACTCGTGCCCCCAAGCTTCAAGGAGACGGGCGCGGGCAATATCGCAGTATCGAGATAAGCTGTAGAGAGCGGCCAGGGAGACCCAGAGGTACCAGCCACCAGCACTCATGTACTTGATGTAGATGGATATAGGAATAGCGCCTGTTTCTGTTGGTTCTTCGGGAACCTCCTTGGCCCCTGGGGCGTTCTCGGTCGGATGATCATGCGGCGCTTCGTGAGGCTGGGTATCCATCGGACCCGAGTTTGCGAGATGAGGATGGTCGAGTTCTTCTTGCAGCTTATCGGGAGACAATACATGGGCGTAACCATCGGTGATGTCGATGATCTGGTCTGCATGCTGCAGCACCAAGTCATCGCGGTGCGTGACCAGGACGACGATTCGGTCCTTGGCAAGCGGCCCGCAGAGGAAGCGCTGGACTATGTAGTTTGCCGTATCATGATCCAGTGCCGCCAGAGGATCGTCCAGTAGAAGAATGCGGCAACGGCTATAGACCGCCCGAGCCAAGGCTACGCGTGCTTTTTGTCCTCCCGAGAGACCAATCCCTCCCTCCTCAAGCTTGGTACGGTCGCCGTCTGGAAACGTTATAAGGTCGGGTACCAGAGCACAGGCACTCAGAACTTCTCTGTAGCGCGCCGAGTCGAAAGGCTCGTGGAATATGATGTTCTCTCTGATAGTCTTGTTCTGCAGCCAGGGGAGTTGCTGGGCGTATGCCACTGGCTCATCAGGTCTAGTGAAGCGACCGCTTCGGTGCTCCATCTCGTTGAGCATCGCAAGTAGCAGACTGGACTTTCCCGAGCCGACCTTGCCTCGCACTACGGTCAACCCTGGTGTGAACTTGAGTGTGAGGCCTTGGAGAACTAGGTGATCGGTAGATGGCCGCGAAAAGGACGCTTTGGAGAACTCAATGTCTTTGTTGGAGGAGCCCTTGAAGACATCCTCGTCTCTGTCTGCCTCGGACATGTACTTGTTGACACGCTCGACCGGAATCGTGGCTTTCCAAAACGCAGAGATGAGGTCAAATGCCTCCTTGACGCTGGACTCTAGCTGAGCAAAGAGTTGGAGGGACGGCCAGATAACGTCGTTGGGAAGACCCTGCCCCAGGACAAGCGTGTACAGGCATATGCTCGCAAAGGGATATGTAGCTCCACCGAGGACATTGACAGTTGAGATTGCCGCGTTCACAAACGAGATATGAAGCCGCTTCTGCATCTCCATCTCGCGGAACTTCATGATCCTCTGGCTCCAGGACGACGTCCACCCGTTGAGCTTGAGCGGGCGACTCGCCTCGACAAAGTGAGCCACAGCCTGCGCGCGCCGGTCCGAGTGGGCTGTTCGCTCGCGTTCCAGCTTGATGACTTGGCGGACGAGGAGGGAGTTGCAGAAGAAGAAGATGATCATGAACCCGAAACCGACGCAGGACGGCCACCCCATGATGTCGATGAGATAGTACATGGTGACGATGACTTTGACGGGCTGGGCGATCAGTCTCGGAAACTCCCAGAACCGCTGCGAGATCTCGTAGGTGTCGCCCCGGACGAGGTTGACGACCTTTGCGTTGGATGCTTGGTTCTGTACGTCGCTCGGCAAGGCCTTGCACTTTCTGCGCCGACCGCAGCATCCGTGAAAGAACTTTGTGAGTTTACCGAACCGGCTTGGAGGATGAATATCAGCATCTCCCACTTCCGCGGAGGGATCCTTCTCTGTCATCTCAGACCCAGGAACCGCTCGGGTCAGAAGCTTGCCGAACAGGCTGATGAATGTCTCTCCCCGACTTCTTTCGTAGGCCTTGCGTGAGTACCACCCCGAAGAAGTCTTTGATATCTGGCGCAGCATATCGATTGCAAGCATCACCACACACCATAACCCAGCTTCGGCAGGGTCGTTGCTGTCTAGCGCCTTGTACAGCTTGCTGGTGAGTCGTAGGTTTGAGACTTCAGAGACTCGTTCCAGGATGGCGAGAGATGTCGCTATCAAGAGATCTAGGCCGTTGGCCTGGATCAGACAAGGGAGCAGCTTGCCTTTGAGAGTGCGAAAGGCCATATACAGTCTATAATGCTGGAATTCATGGGGCAGCTGCCACACATCTTGGACGGTGATCTCCCGGCTTCGAGCTATGCGCGCAAGAGGGTATACCCAAGTCATGGTCCAGAACTGAAAGAGGGTGAGGTTATCTTCAGGGCTGCGGACATGATTCGATGGGTCGCGATGAACACTTCCGATATCCGAGGCTCCCCATGATGGCTGACGTAGAGGCATGTTGCCGATAACGAGTATGGCCAGGAAAGCTAGGATCAGTCTCCCGGCCTGGAAGAGGCTCAGGGTATTCGACCTAACATTGATGTAATGAATAGCGCAAATAACGAGGGTTGTTATTACCATGAGTAGGTACTGTACAAACAGCAGTTTTGGAGTCTTGACTGGTAGATCGGTTATTGTAATGAGGGTTGCAACGGCCCAGGGCAGAATTTCCAGGAATGAAATAGTTCGATGAGGGTTCATGATGGCGGAAACGGCTGCCAGACCGAGTCCAGTCAGACTGATGACCATCAACAATAACGTCCATATTGACCATCGCCTGGCCTTTCGCTGGCGCAGATCGGTCTCTTGGGCGAACGGCTTGAGCCATCGGGGCGTGATGAATCGTATGGGCCTCTGGCTAACGTAGAGCAGCAAGACGGCACATGAGACCGCGTTCAAGCCAAGCAGGATGCCAGCATCACGGCTCGACAGAGAGTTGACCCATGCCCGAAGAGGAGCTTCTTGACCGAGAGTAGCGGGGTGAGAGTGGAAGAGCTGCTGGGAGTTGCCAGAACCATACGAGACTGCCATACTGAATGCCTAGACAGGCTGCCAGCTACTCAAGCAATATTCAGACAATGCAGGTCGACTGGAAGCCATTCTTAGTCCACAGTCTTTCGGGGAGAGGAGAAGAGATAATACAGATTGGGTTTTATCCAAAGGCTCATGGATTTACTAACATTTATGTCGAGCACGTAATACCAGCGAAACACGACAGTTGCTACAGTTTCTCAACACACGCAAGCTCAGTGTCGGAACCCAAACCTAAAGCGGTCATGTACAAAAGCGAGGCTATGATGCGTAGGGCCCAAGCTGGGAGTCATTGGCTTCACTCAAAGACGGCATGGAACCAATTGACGCTACAAGCTGAGCGGGATAGGCTCTGAATAGCTCTGGTAGAATGTGGGTGAGGAGGAGCTTTGAACATTTTTGACGAGACAAAGCTACCCCTCAGCGGTGAATGAATGGGCCTGGTCTGCCAAATGCGGAGAGTGAGATAGATAGCGTTGGTGTTGAATGTCCAATGATCCAGGGTGCTGTGGGGAAGAGGAATGAGACGGCGTGGGTCATGGTCGAATGCGGCTTGGTACAGTGTCGATGGTGTTTTGTCACGGACGGGGAGTTGGGTGAAGTTATCTCGGCCACGGTTGCTGTCATGAGCTGGAGTAACACGTTGAAAGAGACAAAGTGGCGAGGAACTCGTAAGGGACACATGCGGCTTTGACGTATTGTGTCTTTATTGCTAAGAGTACAGTTCATTATTGCAGTTCTCTCCATGCACAGCACCACCTCCAGCGCTCATTAAACAACCACAGCGCCTCCAGCAAAGACCATGGCCAACAGCGTGATCATGCCGACTCCGCTGGCCGACCACGCCTGCAACGCCGCCGCGGCATCGGTCGATTCCGTCGACGCAGCAGCCGAGCTGGTCTCGGAGGCGGTGGAGGATTCTGAAGCACCGGACTCGGAGGCGTTGCCGACGAGGGCAGAGAGGTCTTGGTCGTCGGTGAAAGAGGCCCGGACCGAGGAAGCGTTTTTGCACTCGCTGGGCGCGTCGGCCTTGCCCTTGACAAAGTTGGCGGCGATGCACTGAGCACCTATTAGTGAAGTCCGAGATGATTGACGGGGTGGCTACACACCTGGTATAGAAGTCCGTCGACGGCAGACGAGACAACATTCACCCAGCCCTTCTTCCCAACATAGCTCTCGGGAACCGTGACCTGAGGCTGGCAAAAGTCGCCCAGGCCGCTCTGCTGGACGATGGGGAAGATCTGCTCCCAGTCGCCGTCGGCCTTTTCGTCGGTGGTGACACGGTAGAGCCAGTTGCCCTGCTGGTGGGTGGAACGGACGGCGATGGCCTCTCCTCCGACGTGGAAGTCGACCAGTTTATCCTCGGAGAGCTCGGGCTCGAAACCGCCGCAGGGACCCTTGTCCTGGTCGTCGTCCCTGAAGCCGATGGATTCGGGGTACTTGAGCTCGAAGTGGGCGAGGCAGAGGCCGCAGAGGGCGGCGGCGGAGAGGAAGAGGGAGGATCGCATTGTGATGGGCTTTGTTGGTATCTGGAATAGTACGAGAGAGAGAGCAGTGAAGGGGACGAGCACAGAGAGAGAGAGAGGGAGGTGGGCGGCTTAGAGGTTTTGTAGCTGCGGATACCGAAAGGATGATAGTGTCTGGTCTGGACCAGGCAATGGAGTAAGCGCCGGGAGGATGTAGGCAAGTAGGTGGAGGTAGATGCAGACCCGGGCTGTTGGTACCTTTGTTAATTGGGATTATCAAGTTGAAGGCCGTTCGTTTCGCAGTAAACGAGGAGAGCATTGACTTGCAGGGATAGCAAGATTCTCCAGTTGACTTTGATAGTGACATTGACGCACTGCAGAGCCATGTCCTCGCAGTGCTTCCCTCATCATGAGAAGCTACGTCATTGAGGCTAGAGGCAACATGATGGCTACTGAATGCTGCATCACCATGATGCATTAATTCGGTGCAATACCTGTCTCTTTCTTTGCAGCAGAGCTCCCAACTTCTCACGAAGCCATCTCTACTATAACCAGGTCCTAGTGTAAGAACTGCGCAAGATATGAGCGAGATTCGAATCATCAAGGTCACGGTTTCAATGCCAAAAGCAGGGGTCGATTTTCAAGGGTCCAATGGGGAGCCGCGTGCACGGGCCATGAGTCTGTTTGAGCAAGTTTCCCCCATTCTCCTCAGCCTCTTTTTCCGTCTTAGTGCCTCATGCCCTTTTTCTACGGTGTTTGATCATGGTGTTTGGAATGGCATTTTCTCGGCTACACGGCATGAGGAAGGATGGGAAGAGGGTAACTGGTCAGGAAAGGCAGGTGGTGGCTGACGAGGAGGAGTTTCACCAACTCTGCCGACTCTCTAGTACCCGGATCTTCTTCTCTTTTCCATCCTGTACCCAATCCCAAGAGTGATATCGGTGATACCCTAATCAAGGCGCCTTAGCCGTGAGCTAGCTAACTACCTAATCGCTTACTGTCTACCGTCTGTTGCGGGGGTCTGGAAACTTGCACTCCATCACTATCCAACATCAGCTTCTTTCTCAGAGACAATCCTCGTCTGGATATTCTTTTGCTTGGCTTACTCCAGCCTAATACTACCTCGACATCCTTCAACGTGCTCAATCACTCTCATACAAGGCCACCTAGCACCTCGGCAAGTCATCGACCGACGGGAGACACTTATACAAACGACTTTACCAACAGCGGCCATGGCATGAAGTATAATGTTGGCAATGCCATGAATAAGAGTGCTCAATCACGGCTTTAACCTTTCAACCAAGCTTCATTCGAGATAAACCCCGATATTACGACGACGCTGGCCGTCTTTATTACCAACCCAATACTTCCATCTTCCTTCGACGCTTAGTATTCCTACATCATGGACATGGACCACATGCATCATGATCCCGGGCTGGGCATGGAAGTCAACTATGCCTTTGCCCGTGGGTTTTGGTATAGTGTTGCTGGTGTAGTTGGTACTCTGGTCGCTGTGCGCGGCATAAATCATCTAGACGCTCGCCAAAGGTGCGTGCCTCTCTTTTACAATCGACCTGTCCTTGTATCTACCGTTGATTCAACACTTACTCACATTCAAAAGACTAAAAGCATGCCGTGATCCCTCGATCGATCATCCTACTCGACCTCGTGGATCTCTTGCCCAGGCGTGGGCGACAGCAACCGCCATCGTTCGTGAGATGGGCCATCCGCAACTCTACATCCCCATTCACGGTCTCCGATGGGCCACGCCACTCCCACTCGGTCGAATCATCGTCTTGATCTGTTACTGGATCGTCATCATCTACCTCATGAGCTGGAGTGTCTCGAAAAACGACGTGTACTACTGGGAGCGGATCGGATATCGCAACGCCTGGGTAACTCTCGCGCAGTTCCCGCTATTATACCTGCTATCAACCAAGATCAATGTTATTGGCTTTCTAATTGGCACCAGCCATGAAAGACTCAACTGGCTGCATCGCTGGATCGCGCGCACCATGTTTGTCACTGCAACTGTTCACGGCTTCCACTTCTGGACCATGTGGGTGCGGGCAGAGTTTCTTGATTACGCCCTCGAGATCATGCCCCTCGTCAAGTATGGGCTCGCAGCGTGGGCTATACTGCTCTGGAACGTCGCCACGGGTATTGTGCCTATCCGGAGGCTTGCGTACGAGGTCTGGGTGGTCCAGCACATCCTCACAAGCATCATCATGCTGTGGTTGCTGTACAAGCACATTCCCGCAAACGCCCGCTGGCTGCTATGGATGACCATCTCGTTCTTTGTGTTTGATCGCGCAATGAGATGGCTACTTTTGCTGTGGCAGAATGTCCGACTGCGACCGACCGGATCGGCCTGCCAGGGGATGAAGCGCTTGGGGCACCGAGTTGCGGCTCGGGTTGTTGGACCTGCGACTACTGTCATCACCATCAAAGACGTTCACTTTAAGTGGGAGGCTGGCCAGCACATATATCTCTGGCTTCCTCGGCTGGGACCCTTCGAAGCCCATCCCTACACCGTAGCTTGCGCACACAAGCTCGAGGGCACATGCTGCTGTAACAGCATACAGCTTGTTGTGCGGGCGCATTCCGGGTTCTCGAAGCGAATTCTCGACTACGCATCCAAGAACCCAGCCTCAGAACTTACAGGTTTCGTATCAGGACCTTACGGTGTTCCCCCGCGGTGGGACATTTACCAGACACTGGTGTTAGTTGGGGCGTCCACAGGAGCGAGCTTTACCGTTCCCATACTAGAGAGTATCGCAGGCGCACAAAAAGAAAACTGCACTCGCAGAGTTGAAGTTGTTTTGATCGCTAGGACGACTCGGGAGATCAAGTACTACGTCGAGAGGGCGGAAGAAGCAGGGAGAATGGCGAGAGCCAAGGGCGTGGCAGTGAGGATCCATGTCGCCATAACCGGATCTAAAGACGAGGGGCCAGTCTCCGTCTCCCTCCCCGTATCTGAGTCGCAGAGCCAAAGCGACTCGGACGAGATTCAGCCTATGAAGAATACGACGACGACAGGCTGCTGCTGTAGCGGTCCGTCCGAGAAGGCGACGGAGAACAAAGGATGTCCCAGCGACTCTCCCTGTCGGACAACCACGTCGAGCAGTCCCGAGCTGATTCGCGAATACACGTGCCGGCCCGACATCGAGGCCTTGATCCGAGAACCGGTTGAGCAGGCCTGGGGCGAGACGGGGGTTGTCGTGTGTGGCGGACGAGAGATTGTTGCACGGACGAGGAACTGCGTGAGTCGACTCAGCGACGAGAGGGCAGTACACAAGGGAACGGGCGCGCAAGGGATATACCTGCACGTGGAGGAATACTCGTTCTAGGGCCCGGGCGTTTTACTTTTGGGGTGAGGTGGGAGATTACGGGGGCTATCTGCGACAGAGTTGTTTGTGACAGGGATGACGGTCAAACAAAGCACGGGCGGGGCGCGTACCTACCAACAGCACTGCACAAAGCTGTAGTTAATAAAGATTACTAACTACCTACTTAGACGGGTAGCTACGTAGGTACATACATAGTAGTTATCAAACTCTCTATCCACATGATCATCATGGCTTCTTCTCATCTCTTGCCCCCAGAAAGACCAAGTTCTAGATCAGCCTGGAATGCGATACGCGATCCACTTTTGCAGTTGATATCACCCCAATTAGTTCTTTAGATGCAACCTTGATTGGACCTTGGGACAGGGGCACTCCAATCCCTTCCAACGTTACAGTACCAGCCTTCCCACTCTTTTTCTCTCCCTTTGTTGTTGTCGTTCCTGTAGCAGCAGCAGCATCATCAGCGTCAAAAACAACCTCGGCTCCTCCCCCAGCTCGACACATGCCTCCCACGAGAACATCGGGCTAGTTACAGTGGACGATGCCTCGTCGCAGGCGGACGCGTCCGTCGAGGCTGTACTGCATCCTCCATGCGGGCGCGAGGACACTTGCCTGGGTCACCAGCCTCGCCGCCGTGTTGCTGCTCGCTTACGTGGGCAAGGAATGGCCTTCAAAGGGCCAGGTTGTCATCGCGGGCGCTCTAGGTGTAAGTTTCTTTTTATCGCGGCTCGTGTGAATGCCTTGCCAAGGCTCAATGCCGGTTTGTTCGCAAGGCGGTGAGACGCGGACGAGGCTGATCCATGATATAGTGCGCCATCGCGCTGCTCAACGATAGCTGGGAGGCCATGGCCGTCACGGACACAACAGAGTCGGTGCCGCGGCTGGCAACGTCACGGAGAGTCCTGCACGACCTCTTCTCCATGGCGCTCTGCATCGGCGGGATTATCATGATGTGGGTGTCCAACATCAACATCACCAGCAACGGCGCCGCAAAGAGCTACGACCAGCGCCGTCAGGAGAAGTGGGTGACGGGGGCCCTGTGGCCACTGATTGGAGTAGTGTGAGTTATTCCCTATTCCTCGGTCATGCCCTGGTTTTGTTAATGAGATCAGGGCCTGGAGAACGGTCTTTGCTGTTTGGGGATGCGTCGATTGCTCGGAGAATGCGAGAAGGGCGGCGAGGAGGAGGCAAAGACGACGGAGGGGTCGAAATGATGCGTGGGACCAGCTGGGGATACTCTGACAGCGTATTAATCTCATGACGATAATCACACTCTTCAACCGGAGAACCGAGACACGGGGCTCTCTCACTGAGCAAATCTTACTCACAGCTACCGAGATATATACCGCGATGAGCCCGGAACTCTGGCCGTTCGAGACAGTCGTCAACCCAAGCATCACCAGGAAAGGGCTCACTTCCATAGCCAACCCTTGCCATTCGGGGCATACGCCTTTGCCTCCATACTCGCAACACACGGCTTCACCGACCCCCAGAACCCCTGGATCAACTCACCCCTCAACCACGCCTCCCAGACCTCACGGCTTTTGTATCTCGCAAAGATTCTAGCCCCCGTCTCGTTATCCAGCGACCGGAGCCCGAGAAACGTCAGCACATGACCTCTACCGTCCTGCTGCCTCTCCTCCACCTCTTCGCACAGCGCGCGCAACACATCCAACACCCGCTCCCTCGCAGCTCCATCGACGCACTGGATCTGCACGTCGTGCATGAGTCCGCACTCTGTCTTTTCCCCGCTCAGGTCGAGGAACCCGCCCACGGCCGCAAAATGCGTGAGATCGAGCCCGGTCGTCATGGCGGGGCCGGCGCTGGGGAGGAACGCGGTCGTCATGACGTCCGACTTGAGGTGCACGTCGTACAGGTCTGAGCGGGAGCGGTAGGCCTCGAAGGCGAGCATGTTGTCGGTGCGGGATGGGTTGGACTGGTGCTCGAGGGGGATGCCGAAGTAGTAGGTCAGCGTGTTGGGTTCGTGGGCCATGACGTGGTCGGCGAGCTTGTCGTAGGCGGCTTGCCACTTGGCGATAGTTAGTCTGAGGAAGAGGAGGATGGTGTGTGGGAACCTACATCGTCGTATCGGTCAGGGACGATGTTGCAGTTTCCAAAGAGGAAGAACTGCTCCTTGACTGGGACTATGGTCGCCATGGTGCTCTGCGGGATGTCTTGTGTAAAGGCGTGAGGTATCCTGTTGAATTGCTGACTGTATAGACTGTTCCTTGATCTACCAGCCATATATCAATATCTAACTCGAACCTTTGACTGAGCTTCTTGGGTCAATCTATCTTGGCCCGCTGTGTCAAGCCCAACTCATCGCCAATCTTTTTCCACCCCAGCGGGATTTCTGCACCGAGGGAGGCCTTCTTTTAGTCCTCGCCTAGTTCCAGTTCCGCCCTTCACTGTTTGAATGGGTATCTGCCACATATGTTTTTCTTGTGACCTCGTTCAGGATGCATGAGGTCTTGCTTCTGTCCTGTGACGTGCTGGAGCCACCCGAGGAGACTACGCGATTGTTCTTTTCCGGGAAGAACTTTGGCAGTCTTTTTGCCTGTTATCCCACTTGCCTTTGTAGACAGACCTTCTGTGATGGGTGTTGGTCGAGGTCGGGTGTTGTTTTCCGGCTGTCGAGGCTGCATATCTGCAAGAGGGGGACTCGCTTCTCGGTTATATCAAATCAAGCCAGGGATATACAAAGTAATACACTAGGCAAACCCAAAGTCTACATATTGGAAATTAATAAGAGGCTAGGCTTGGCAGATATGTGGGGATTGTTGATGTAGTGTCTTGATGGAATCTACGTCTGCCCAACGCGGGCTTGGAGCGTCTGGGACTGGCAGAAGACGCTCAATTATCTGTGAGTTATGCTAGATTCAATGAGAGATCCGTGTTCAAATGAATGCGTATCTGGTTTCAAACAGAACAAGAGCAATGTGAAGCCTTGGAGCCATTCTGATTGATCAGATTAGATGAAATGCCGATGCTAAACAAGTACTAAGCCTAAGAACAATATTCCAAATGATTCAACAAAAAGTCAAGACGTGGCATGAACACCTCACAAGACGCCCTCGCAACTCAAGCAATTGCATCCGGGAGCTGTGAAGCTTCATGATGACACATTTCAAACAGGGGGTCCCAAACTGTGACGGCTCGCTGAGAAACAAGGCCGTTCTGGAAGCCCGGCTTTGGCGTAAATAGCATCTTGTCGGCTGAGCATTCGATGGCTTCCCCATACAAGGTCTCGTCGTCTAAGCATTTGCTGTACGCTGATACAACGGTCGCAGTAGGAGTCAAGCTAGGAACGATTAGAACAGCAATACGCTAATGCCAGTTGAAGATGCAGGACTCACCACTCTGGTGAAACGGCCGCGACCATCTCGGGTGGGATGATCTTGGTAGCGACGATGCCGGGGAGGATGCAGTTGATCCGGATGTTCTCCTTCTACAGCAAGAAATACTCATCAGTAAAGTCTTGTATCGATGGCAATGCCACTCACAATCTTGAGAACTCTTGATGTCGCCCGAACGAAGTTATACACCTAACCATAGTCAGCAATACTACGCAAGATAACCTCAAAGCTGACTGACTGCTGCTTTGGCGCCGTCGTACTCGGGATAAGTCTCATGCGGATGGACTGCGGCCAGACTGGCTGTCGCAATAATGCTTCCGCCCGGGGTCTTGTTCTTTCTCATAAAGTGAATGGCTAATTGAGTTCCATAGATGACGCCCTTGTAATCCACATCCGTGCATAGTAAGTTTGGTCTCGGGGGTATTCTTGAGTGCGTATTAGAAGACTTCTCCACCAAAATATAAAGCAAACTTACTCATCCGAGTCTTTATGATCCAAGATATAGATCGAACTGCAACTATGGTTAGTGGTGAGTTAGAGGCCCCTGATCGCTTGCTTACCTCTTATCTACTATTCCAGCATTTGCACACAGGGCATCTAGCCGGCCATACTTGACCCAGACCTCTTGGAAGCACGCTGCTTGGCTGTCGTAGTCAGACACATCGCAAATGTGGAAACTTGCGTTATCGCCAAGTTTGCTGGAAAGAGTCTCGTTGGGCTGAATGTCTGCCATGGCAACTTGCCATCCTCTGCTGGCGAGATCCTCTGAGAGGGCTTCGCCCATGCCCGACTGAGAACATGTCAGCTATCATGGCATTTACGGAGGGATGCGACCTACCGAGGCACCAGTGACGATTGCAACACGTTTAGAAGTCATGGCTCAGCTTAGATGGCTGGCTGGTGAATCTTTTACCAGGTGCACAAGGCTATATGAGGTATACACGGATGTGTGAAGGATGTCAGTGCTCCAAATGTATCTGAGGTGCAGCTCCTACAGGATATGCTTCTCCTTCTCGACACGGGAAAGACCGCCGAAAAAAGGCAAATAGGAGCGCTTATCATTAGGTCTACGATGAACTGCAGTTGTCCTCTCCCATACCCAAGTGAGAAGACCGTACCAATCAAGGTGTTGGCACTTTTACGCTAATGACTCGGCATGGCATTGACCGTACACGACAGGTGGTGTCTTTGCAGCCCACTGACGACAGACCCATGATGCTTTCTGTAAAGGCTATTCAAGGCTGAAAGGAACCTACATCGTTCCCGGGCATTGTTTTCCTGGTATGGACAGCTGAATGTTCTCGGTTGGCCCCTCTACCCTCGGTGTCAACGCATCACTTCCAGAAATGTGTACAAGCGAGCAAGCCACATCACATTCTACGGCATCACATCAAAGCAAACAAAGCTACTTCGACGGTAGGAGCGAGGTAAAGATTCGGGGCAAACCTCCTCCGGCCAACGAGATGTCGTGGAGAAGGTTTTCCGGAATCCGGGGTAGCCACTCTGGACTAACAACCATCACGACTTCATTCCGAGCTAGATGCTATAGTAAGGATAGGGGCTTCGGTTTACTTCAATGACTTAAATACAGGCCAAGATAATTCAGAAAATGTGACTGTACAGCGGCTCTTCCCTGGTGCCATCTCGGATAACCTATCACATCATCAAGGCAGATTACACAATGGGCGTCGTCGCCAATGAACCGGTCAAGGACCAGGAAATCGATAAAATGTCACTTGATGATATTGAAAAGAGTGGTGAAACTGCAGTGCATGCCGAACACACAGAGCAGAACGCGGCATGGATTCCGAATGATGATTCTCAGTATGAAGTCACTTTCAAAACCTGGATCGTCGCATCTGTAAGAGAATATGCCCCTGTAAACCATCCAATCTGCTGATAACTACAGATCCTGTCCCTCTCATATGGAATCTCATTTTGGATCGTCCCGTCACTGAGCGCTTGCCAGGCTGGTGTCGCGACGCAGCTCGGTGATGCCTCCAAAGCGGCGTGGTATATCCCCATCTACACCATGACGGTGACAATGGCTTTCATGTATGAATATGGCAGAGCATCAACTTGAGATTCGTACTAATTCCGCAAAGGATATGCGGTGCAAACTCGGATCTCTTTGGTCGTCGCTGGTTCATCATAGGCGGCAACATCTTGATGTTTATCGGGTTCGTAGTAGGCGGCTCGGCAAAGAACAACACGTCGGTCATTGTTTCTTGTGCCTTGATCGGATTTGTGAGTCTGCCTCAAGCTGTATGTTTCCGGGTGACTGACAAGATATCAGGGCGGCGGTAATGCTCAGCTTGCGGCTTTTGCACTTCCAGAGCTGCTGCCGAATAAGTGGCGACACTCTGCGATTGTATTTGCAGGTAAGTTCCCAGTTTCTCCATAGCCTCTGCGGGATAGAACTGACATTGGATAGATATTGGAGTCTACTTTGCAGTTGTCGTTGGCCCAGTTGCCGGCCGTTTCGCCATCCAACGCGGCGGCGATGTAAGCGCTCAACTCGGCTTCAACCAATCCCTCTGCTAACACTCTGCAGTGGCGATGGCTGTTCTACGGTCCAGCAATATCTGTTGTATTCTCCTTCCTCGGTTTGTACCTTTACTACCACCCGCCTCGCCATCCCCGCGGGCTTCCCGCCAAGCAGGCTCTGCGCGAACTAGACTATGTCGGCGCGATCCTCTTCATCGTCGCGACGACGCTCATCCTTACGGGCATCGTCTACACCACTACTCTGAGCTCTGGAAACCCCAGAGTTATCGGTACGCTTGTTCCAGGCTTTGCTTTGCTTGCTGTCTTTGCATTGTGGGAAACGTTTGCGCCGCTCAAGCAGCCTCTGACGCCTACGCGTATCTTCACCCGGGATCACGGCCGTGAGCTCACTGCGCCCTTTATCGCGGGGTTCGTGGTTACCATGTTCTATTACTGCTTGAACGTGACGTATCCAACCATGATCTCTGTCTTCTTTACCGATGAGAATACGGATTTCAAGTATGCAGTAGTGTTGACGCTGCCGCAAAACCTCGGTTTGGTGTTTGGCGCTGTCCTTCTCACGCTATTCGGCTCTCGGATTGGACACTGGAGATGGACTCTTACAGCTTCAGTCACGGTTATGGTTGTCTTTGGTGCATTGCTTGCCTTTGCAACGCCTGATCGTTTCGGTATGGTCATCGCCTTCATCTTCTTGGCTGAGATCGGATTTGGATGGGCTCAGTATCTGAGTATTGCTTTTATCCAATTCGGCACCGATCAAGTCGAACTCGGAATCTCTGGTGGTCTAGCGTAAGTGTTATTCTTACCTCTTCTACGTGGATCACCATGGCTGACTTCTCACAGCGGTGTTTCTCGTTTCGCAGGTGGCGCCATTGCGATATCTGTCTACACCACGATTCTGACCAACGTCCAATCCACCCAGATGGGCAAATTGGTACATTCAGCTGCTATCAGTGCTGGCCTTCCCAGTTCTTCAGTCGAGCAGCTACTCGCAGCACTGCCGTTAGGGTCGGCTGCCCTTCAAGAGGTTCCTGGTATAACATCCGAGATCATCGCAGCGGCAGGGAAAGCCTTCCAACAAAGCTATGTTGCCGGAATAAGAACCACTTGCTTATCTTCGCTCTCTTTTGGTGTTATCGGTATTATTGGTAAGTAATGTTGCGGCTTCTATTGTTCTCTACTAACAAGTTGAAGCATGCCTCTGCTGCCAGGATATCGGGCACAAGATGAATGACAAGATTGAGATCTTCTTGGAGAATGAAGTGCATGCAGACAAGAATAAGTACCACTAGCAACTTCATCTGCAAGGTAATGAGCTGGGTCTCGAAGATTTCTAGTTGATCGTATGGAGACTTGGGGTCGGCCAGTTTTACTGTTGGCTATGAGCATTAATGTACAATATTCGAGTAATATTCGGAATACACTGGAATCTTCTCATAAGGCTATTTCTGATTATCTTCTCTTTGAAATCCCGTCAAGATGAACAGTACGTGCAGATGGCCCGCGAACATGGCTGACAGAAGGTGAGGGCTAACTTTCCTTCTTTTATTTGCAATGACAATAGTCCTCCATCAAGGACGAGCTTATCAAGCCATGAACTATCTTATAGTACAGGAATTAATAACTTCTGTTTAAATATATGAAACAGAGGTTTTGGCTTCACTCCCAGTATGCCTACGGTCACTATCCGTTTGACCAGCCTCCTTCGATGTTTACTGCCTTGATGTTTCTGACTTGGAAATTCGCAATTCTGTTCTCTATTTTAGTTTCCCTCTCCGCCATTGCCATGCATAACCTTAATCTTCTTCAGTCGCTCCGTCTGGTTCTTCATCTTCTGGGTGCTAACTTTCATGATGATGATGAAGGCATGCATGCAGACTGAGAGCCAGTTTTGTTTTAGTAATAGACAGATCATCTGCATCGAAACTAATTCATCTCTCTCGTTCTAAAATATTTATCCCCTTTAATCCATCAGCTATTGGTTATTAGTAAACCGCCACGCCCTGAGATGGCGACGTACGCCGAAAAGACACCCGATCTCAATAGCACGAAGTCTCTCAACACCAACACGAACCAAACATCAGCTGAGGGGTCTCCAACCTCTAAAGGAAATGGCTCCAAGTCAGCTCTTGTCAACAAGCTCATGCTTCTAGTCGAGGAACACTCATGCGACCAGAACTTCCCTCACGATATTCTCGACCGCGCGCGAAAATACATCGACAGCGACAGCGATAGTGATAAAGATGCCGAGCAAGCACATGTTATATTCGCCGAATTCGAGGCACAGAAAGACCTAATGCTCAACAACTCCATCTACCCCGAAGTCCGGGCCGTCGTCGACCCCACCGATGATCCGACACTCCCCGTGGGCACCTTCAGGGTGTTCCTGCTAGGCACTATCTTTGCTATCAGCGGGACCGCTATTCACCAGTTCTTTTCCCTCCGGATGCCGAGCATATCCATCTCTACATATGTGGTCCAGTTGCTATCGATGCCGCTAGGCGTGCTAATGGCCAAGTGGCTTCCCACGAGGAAGTTTCACGTTGGACGATGGAAGTTCTCGCTCAACCCCGGACCATTCAACCAGAAAGAACATGTCATGATAGCCATGATGGCAAACGTTTCCTTTGGCGGACATGCCGTCGGTGCCTATATCGTCGCCATCGTCCAAGTCCTGAAGCTGGAGCGCTTCTACGGCGAGACCGTTCTCGCAAATAGCATCCCCTGGCAGATAGCCACTCTACTGGCCACTCAACTTCTCGGATATGGCTGCGCTGGTATGGTCAGAAGGTTCCTCGTTTATCCGGCTTCGATGATCTGGCAAAGGGCACTAGCGAATCTCGCTCTCACGAAAGCGCTGTACAAGGACAACGGCGAGATAGGACAGACAGCAAATGGTTGGACAATGTCGCGGTACAAGTTCTTTGTCATTTGCTTCGTGTCCATGTTTTTCTGGTACTGGGTCCCCAACTACCTGTTTCAAAGCATCGCACTGTTCAACTGGCCGACCTGGATCTCTCCCGACAACGTCACCCTGGCCCTGGTCGCAGGAGCAACGTGTGGCCTCGGTCTGAACCCGCTGCCAACACTGGACTGGAACATTGCGACATATCTCGGAGACCCCATCATCACGCCGCTATTTACGCTGATGAACTTTGCCGGCGGCATGGCGCTCATGGGCTTCATCGTTGTCCCACTTCTGTACTTTGGGAACGTCTGGAAAGGCGGATATTTTCCCATCAATGGCAACCGGGTCTATGACAACACTGGTGAGTTCTACAACATCACGCGCATTCTGAATCCGGATTTCACCCTCAACGAGACGGCGTACTACGACTACAGCGTTCCACTGGTGACGACAACTCAGATGCTAAACTATGCGGCTGCCTTTATGCTCTACGTTGCACTCCCGGTGCACATGTTCCTCTGGCACCGCAAGGACATCGCGAGTGGTCTCAAGGCGTTTTGGTCCAGGACCCCGCGTGAGGAGGAGTTCAAGGATGTGCACAACAGGCTCATGGCTGTATATCCAGAGTGCCCTCAGTGGTGGTACGTTGTCATTCTTGTGCTATCTTTCATCTTGGCCTGCGTGTCCGTCAGCATCTGGCCAACAGGCATGCCAATCTGGGGGGTCGTGCTAGCGGTGATGTTTACCATCATCTTGCAAGTGCCTATCGGCATGCTCGCGGCCATCACCAACATGGAGATCTCGACGGGGATCCTGGCCATGGTCATCGGGGGCTACGCGCTGGAGGGCAAGACGATTCCAAACATGATCTTCAAGATGTTCAGCTACATGTCGACGCACCAGTCGCTCAACTTCATCTCGGACCTGAAACTGGCGCACTACGCCAAGATCTCTCCGCGATGGGCGTTTGCCGCGCAAGTCTATGCGACTTTCCTGGCTGGGTTCGTCGCGCTGGGAGTCAACCACTGGGTTATCCGCAATATCGAGGATGTCTGCCAGGAGAACCAAAGAGATCGCTTCACCTGTCCTCACACACATTCTTACTTTATGTCTTCTGTGCTCTGGGGCGTCGTCGGTCCACGCCGCTTGTTTGGCACTGAAGGTCCCTACCGCGCAATCACGTACGCAATCCCGGTAGGTATCCTCGTCCCCATCGCTGTCTACTACATCTCCAAGCGCTGGCCAACGTCATTTTGGCGCAACGTCAACGCGCCGATATTGTTTGCTGGGCCGCTGGGGTGGGCTCCCTTTAACTGGAGTTACATGCAGGGGGTGGTGGTGTTGGCCATTGTGTTCAACTTTTACATCAAGCGGCGGTACGTGGCGTGGTGGGAGAAGTATGCGTACGTGCTGACGAGTTCTTTCAACGCGGCGATTGGGGTTTCTGGTCTGGTCATGTTCTTTGCGCTGCAGCATTCGAATGTGGTGTTGAACTGGTGGGGCAACAAGATTGCTCATCAAGGGGTTGATATGGGAGGGCTTGTAGATGATCAAGGTCGGAGGGTGCGGTGTTCTAACTTGAAGATACCGGAGAAAGGATATTTTGATCTGGACTTTGAGTGGAAAGTGTAGGCATGAGGTTTAGTAAAGGGCGATTGCACATGGAAAGGATGTCTATTTTTACTTCAACTTTGTTCATTAGACAGACCCATTCAGAGCATTAACATGAAGTACAGTTGCAGTGCTAATACGCCATCACAATGAGGATCAATATGTACAAGCTCACTTGACGATACTGGATACACATATTTAATCACCCGCTTCATTGTACATGACACAGGAGATGGAAACACCCCGACATTCCAATTTGAGCCGAAGACCGCCTGTGAAGCTGAGTTACCCTGTAGTGTTCGGAACCACCTAATGGAGTAATAGAAACTTGGCCGCATCAGAGGGGACCTTTTCCAAGAGCGGCGGCTTGTATGCAAATTAAAAATCAAAATAGGATAGCAATGCGAAAGATGGAACAGAATGGAGTACCGCATGAGGATGAACATTTATTACAGTCTGTTGGATCTGTCGACAGAAGGATGACTGATGGATAGAGTCGCCAATCACCAAGGTTCAAAAATAAAGAACCGCACCAACCTCAAACATGGGGGCCAGGGGCAATAGCCTGACGCGAGTAGGAACATTCTATATTCATTCTCCCACGGTCGCCACCATGCGGCCGTTTGTGCGCTCAACAGGTCGTCTTGATTTGGCGCTGAAGATCATTTATCGCCGTGCCGCGTTCACGGCGCTTGTCTACTGAACCCGAGGGAACGGTACGTTGGCCAAATTCGACGGCCCAGCCCGGAACATTCTATATTCAATCTCCAACGGTCGCATAGTAGCGACCGTTGATGGGCTCGATAAGTCGTCGTGATTTGATGCTGAAGATAATCTATCGCCGTGCCGCGGTCACGGCGCTTGTCTGCTGAACCCGAGGGAACGGTACGTTGGCCAAATCCAACGGCCTAGCCCGAAACATTCAACTTGAACTTTAATATGTTCGAGATGAACCGCGCGTTAATTCATCTCAAAGGTCGGCTATCCGAGTGCTAAACTCCGAGACTCGGGCATTGGGGGCCAGGACGTAAGTGAGAAGGAGGCATCCCGGTGAAGCAGATTGTTTCTCCATGTTGAAAGGCTGACATGACTGGGCTTGGGTTTTGGAGTAGTCAAAGAAAAGACGAGAGCTAGATAAAGAAGATATTGACGACATTCCATGGCAGAAGGGGGGCTGTGCATGCGCGAAATGGCAGGCGCGACAGAGGACTTGCACCTAGCTCTGGCCCTGCTGCCTGAACTGCCTCACAGGGCTGACGCTCGCGCCCTTTCCCGTTGCGGAAGCGCCATGAACACCTGGGGACACACCCCTGCCGTGCTAGCTCTAGGGGCTCCTCCACTAAAACGAACTTCGCCACGGGAGGCTCTTAGCACAGGCCACAGCTTCCTCTCCCCTTCAACACCATGCCCAAGTACAACCGTCGGCATCACGATCTTCAGCAATGACAGCCGATTGTCAATGCAAGCGTCAGATTTCTTCATTGTGCTTCAAATTAATGCACCTCCTTGCTGTTGCAATTGGTACTCCCATTGGTTGAGCTCGTCTCCTCGCGAGGCAGTCGCCCTAGTGATAACCCCGGCACTTGGGGGCCGTTGGGGGCCGTTTCTGTCCCCTCAGTCTTGCGAGCGTGAGCAGAGGCTCATTTCAATAAAGGGGGGCGGGAAGGAAGAGGCAGCCGGACATGACTCCGAGTCCTGACACGTAAGATCGCGTTATTCTTGGTTCGTGGCGAGTTGATGAAGCAGAGTAGCATATTGAACCGAATTCAGCTTTGGGAATAAGGCGTTTCTCAACGGTGGATGCCAGGGACAAGCAAGTTAACAACTGCCTGGTGGATGCAGGCCGGATGACCTGGTGACGAATCGGCCAAAAACTGCCGTGCCGCAAACCTCAGGTACGCGCGAGTTTAGGAACGCGCATGTCTCGGTCAAGTCCTGGATTGATCCGACGGGCAAGATTTGGATCTTTGGTTCAAGGTACAGGCTGAAGCTATTCACGATGGTGTTGCAATCTCCAAGGTCGTTGACCCGCATACGCCCTTTGTTCTGCATGCATCAAATCGACTCGGCATCGGGTGGCTGCCAGGGCTGCTTCTGACTGCTTCCAACGACGATATTAGTTGGCTTCCATGGATATCGTGCAACTGAACTGTGCGTCCCGTTGGCGGCATGGATGTAACTTATGATTTAGTTCCCGTCATTCGGATCCTGGCAGATGTTTAGCATGCGGAGACGGACAAGCCCGCCAGAGGGAAGAGGCATCCAATCGACGGCCCAGGACCATCAAAGTATTATCGAGAACATGAAAAAAGAGCTACAAGGCTGAACGGGCATCGCGAGAGTTCTTTGAGCTAATGCGTCTCACGGCTGAGGCTGTGGTTGACGGGCTGCGGCGCCTCTACCGCTAGAGCATTTCTAGCGTCGCGACAGACACAAGAGGCGCCCCAAGCCTCGATGGGCGGACCGCAAGGTCGCCAAGGCACTGCCCACTCGACAACTTGGCCCACTACGGATGCCCTTGCATCACCGTGGGTCTTGAAGCCAAGTGCTGACGGTTGACGATGGAGGCCGTGGACAAATGCACAAGGGGGAGCAAGAGATGGAGTCGGATACAAGCCATTGCGAGCGTGGATAACGGCCGTACACTTTGACAAGCCAAGGACAGCCAGAGTCCTGGCTTGTCTCACTCCCCTCTCCCGACTCGCTGGCTACAGGGCGTATGGGCCCTTGTCTCTAGGACCGGATCGTGTGCCAGGGTGTGTCCCTACTTTGGACTTTGGTCCAATGTGTGTGCCTGCAGACCAAGACCTGCCCCCGATGACTCAATACCGAATCGACCACAGCCTTGAGTGACCCCATGATGCAGCTTCTTTTTGAAAGGACGGCGGCCGACAGCGGCGTCACAGATGCCGTTAGTGACAGTGGAGAGTTTGTGCTGCCTCAGGGTCCCGAGTGAGTCGGAGCCGGCAAAGGTCGCTTGAGCAAGGCACCTTGGCGAAACGATGCGCATTGCGCAAAAGTCTAGATCTGCTCATGACGGCACAAAGTGGGTGCGCAGAATAGCATCACGGGGATTCGCTCTCTCAGGAATGCGAGCAGAGAGGTGTCAGTGTCTATCTTGGCGTCGTGTTTCAAGACAGGCCGCGTCTTCAGCAGCCTCCATCGTCACCAACACACTGGCAGAGGCAGAGTCCTGGATTCGGTACCTTTCCCTTGTATGGTTCCTAACAATAGCATGCCCATCACTGACAGGCGCTCGCGTCCGTTTTGGGCGCTTGTCAGTTCTCCCTCCCCCGTCCACGTCTCCCGTCTCGATTCCCGTCCCGTCCCCCGGAAACGGTCGATCCGACGGACTTGACTGGGCTGGCCGTTGGAAGAGCTCTTCCAGGTTGCGATGGTGAACCCTTGGATCACCCGCAGCACCCTTCGCCGTTGCTGTTGTCCAGGGGCATTCTCCAACTCTCCCGGGGTCTCATACAGCCGCCGTGGCTCAGCGGCACCACCATCGGACTCGTCCCTTGACCTCGAGTCCGCGTTCCCACTTCGGTATCCTCTTCTGGTGTGGGAAGAGTCATCGGCCAGGGTGGGAGGAGTGGACCATGGCGTCCTATGAGGGCCACAAGGTCTCTCCTAGGGCCATTGGAGCCTATGGCAACGATCAATTAGTGGCCGCAGCCATCTCGCAGGGGTCCCCGGCTCTTGGGGAAAGCCCCTTGACCCCTCTAGGGCTGGTAGGCAGAAACGGCCGTCTTCTCCACCCTGAGAGGTCTGCCTTCGGAGTCCAAGCCTCTGGGAGGGAACACCACCACTACGAGCAAACTGTAGGCGCCTCTTGTATATATCGTGTTCCGCATGGCGAACCAAAGTCCTCTTGATTTCCCATACCATACTCGACTCCCAAGGCAACAATACCCCCCATCTCCGCATATTTTCCACTTTGATACCCCGACCCTCTGCAGACCATCAGTCGACTTTTCTGTGCTCTTAGTCCCCAGGCATCCACCCTTGACTTCCCCATTGAGCAGTTGTCGGCTTATACAAAGTCCCTTTACAAACCCATCCCACCTTTGGCTCAACTCTCTTCCTCTTTTCTATATAACAGAGACCATCTCCCACAAAGCCAAAGAGAAGACTCAATTCATCTTTACACCAAAGCGTCTATACCAGTCAACACTATAAACACCTTGTCTCAACAACAACTTCCAGTGGCGCCTCTCTCCACCAAACTGTCATCTCAACAGCTACCCATCGTTGTTGATAACATCGTATACAATCATCGCCGCCGCAACAGCAACTCTTCACCAACTCAACAACCAGAGCAGCAGTTCCGTCCCAGGACTTCTCGTCTGCCTCCGGTAATCATCCAGGAAAACCCTCCTGCACCGCGCAACCCGCGCCCAGACACATTCAACACCGACACAATGTGCACAACAAACATCTACACATACCTGCACCCGGACGGTCGACGCGAGCAGTACCAGCAGCCTACTTTCTGCACTGCGTCCCGTCACGGTCAGGTCTGTGCCAACAACGTCGTCTTCCAGCATCCCAGCGAGCTTGTCACTTACGACAACACCCCTTACTCTTACACATCCCAACTGCCCCCTACTCCCCAATACAGCCCTGTGCCCTCCAGCTACCGCTCGGGAGACGAGTCAGACCGGTCGTACGGCAGCTCCTCAAGCAAGAACAAGCGTGCATCAGGTCTCTACATCAACGGCCAGAAGGTGCTCGACCTGAACCGACGAGAGCGCCGGCCAAGCTCTCGCCATGAGCGCATCGTCTTGGTCGACAGCCCCCCCACTCCTCGCACGCCGCCCCAGACCTGGACTGCTCCCCACACTGCTCCCGCTTCACCCAACTCCAACACATACATTGTCGATGCTTCCCGCGACCCTACCCGCCGACGACCTGTGATTGTCGATGAACGGACACACTCAAACCGCCACGTCGAGATCGAGGTTGTCGACAGCAAGCGATCGAAGCACTCCCGACATGCCTCCAACAGCTCCCGAGAGAGCCGCCACTCGGATGAGGAGGAGCAGCGCCGACGACGACGCCGCGAGGAGAAGCGACATGAGGAGCAGGACCAGCGACTTCGCGCTCGCATTCTCGAGGCCAACGCTGAGATTGCCGGCCGCCCTGTCGTGCCCGCGGCTCCCCAGCTCCTACGACGCTCGTCTACCTACAAGCGTCCCTCAGTCGAGGTGCCCGACCGCGAGGCCGAGCTCATCGAGGCTGTGCGACGACTGGACTTTGAGGAGGAGCGCCGCAACGAAAAGGCCCGACGCCTGGCCAAGAAGGAGGAGAAGAAGGAGGAGGAGGCTCAGCGACAGCGTCTGATGGAGCGCATGCAGCCCAAGCGCCGTGCCACAGTCGGCCCCGGCAGCCGGCGTCAGCGAGTTCTCTACGACGATGGTGTTTACCGCTGGGAGTAAACGAGAATGGGTGGTGTTTGATCTGTTCTGTGTATTTTGTATCAGTGAGCTTTGGATTTGGTCATATTCGGGGACGAACCCGGAGTGCAGCACAGCATGGGATTTTGGATTCAGCGATTTGCTTTTATTAGACTTGGGATTTGGGTATAAAGAAGACGGGTGTTGTATATGATACTTGGGCGATATGGATTTTGACAGCTTTTGGATATCAGCGACACTGCTCATTTGGAGAAGACAGCCAATGACGGAGGATTACAGCACAGAATCAGATACACAAAACAACAAAAAAAGAATCCAGATTGGGTTTTGTTTTTTAAATACCTTGTCCTCAAACAGTTTCAGTGAATTTGTAAAGTCAAGTGAACATCTCGTGATGCTTTGCCTCATTAGGTAAATTCTGCCGTTCAAGACCGCTCGAATTGATTACATCGACATCCATTGCTTACGGGGAAGTTAACCCACTGCACTTTTACGCTCACGACTCAAGCAGGAAAGAATCATTGAAATCGCATACATCGTTTTCATGTCGATATGGGCGCCAAAACCAATGAAGATTACGGTCCCGACCGCGATGGTGAGAAGAGCGGCCCCCCTTGGATACGGCGCTGAGGATGAGTGCTTACCTTGACAGGCGGCGGGCCACTCTCAAGCAAGTCTGCTTCCGCCGGCGGAGAACCCAAGGGAGCTCATTTGTCACGGGATGGAGACAGCAGTCTCGGGGACGAAGGAGGCGATGACGACGACGACGATGATGATAACGAGGGTGCTGGTAGACCCATGGTGAATGCCCCATCCGTGGAAAGCGACAAGAAGAAAAAGAAGAGAAAGCCAAAGAAGAAGAAGAAGAAGGCTGCTGCTCCCACGAAGCAGGCATGCCCTCCCAGAGTCCCGCTGAGCGACCTCTTCCCTTCTGGTGGGTATCCAGCTGGCGAGTTCCAGAGCTACGGCCATGTGACCAACACGGCTCGCACTACGGCTGCGGAGACCCGTTACCGTGGCCGGCAGCATCTCGAGGACCCGACGTTCCTCGATGAATACCGCAAAGCCGCGGAGGTGCACCGTCAGGTACGCCACTGGGTCCAGGACACGGTCAGGCCTGGCCAGACACTCACGGATATCGCAAACGGCATCGAGGACGGAGTCCGAGCTCTGCTCGGAAATCCCGCAATCGAACCAGGAGACGGCCTCAAGTCTGGAATGGGGTTTCCTACGGGTCTCTGTCTGAATCATGAGACTGCGCACTACACCCCCAATCCGGGCCAAAAGGCCGTGGTCCTTCAGCACCAGGATGTGATGAAGGTCGATTTCGGCGTGCAGATCAATGGCTGGATTGTCGATAGTGCGTTTACCATGACCTTTGACCCAACGTACGATAACCTCTTGGCTGCGGTCAAGGACGCGACCAACACGGGCATCAAGGTGAAAACAACCGCGAGCCGAAACTGGTGACATTGTCTAACGACATAGTAGGCCTCCGGCATCGACGTCCGCATCTGCGATGTCAGTGCGGCAATCCAGGAAGCAATGGAGAGCTACGAGGTCGAGATAAACGGCAAGACGTACCCGGTCAAGCCGGTCCGCAACATCAGCGCGCACAACATCCAGCACTACCGCATCCACGGCGGAAAGTCGATCCCCTTTATCAAGAACTCGGACCAGACCAAGATGGAGCAAGGAGAGATCTTTGCCATCGAGACGTTTGGCACGACGGGACGGGGACGGCTGCACGACGATGTAGGTTTAGCACCTTTCTCTCTACTCTGGATGGGACTAATAAGTAACACAGGCCGGCATCTACGGCTACGGACTGCAGCACGGCGGTCCGAAGCAGGTTTCGCTGCCGTTTGCCTCGGCGAACCGCCTGCACAAGGTGATTAGAGAGCAGTTCGGCACCATTGTCTTTTGCCGCCGCTACCTGGAGCGTCTCGGCTTGGAGCGGTATCTGGCCGGGGTGAGTCTCCCTGTATCCTGCAGCACGGATGACGTCTTGCTAACAGTCGACAAGCTGAACTGCCTGGTCTCCAATGGAGTGCTGGAGGCTTATGAGCCGCTTGCGGATATCAAGGGGTCGTACTCTGCGCAGTTTGAGCATGTAAGTCCGATCTGCTCCGGGGTGTGGTCTGGTGGGCTAACTTGGGTAGACGATCTTGCTCCGCGAGGAGAGCAAGGAGATTTTGAGTCGTGGAAGCGACTATTAACTTTATCTGCAGTATACTTTGGGGGAAGAAGCTGCAGTGCTGGGACAGATTGATCAAGGTTGACCTTCAACACGGAATTGAGATGGATTCAACACCTCTCAAAACGGCTTAACAACACCGCCTTAGCTTATTCGCACGGGTTCAACACGCCTGCATGCTTACATTCATCACAGTCATTACATACATAGTCTAGTTTCGTAAAAAAAAAGAAAATCAATAAATTGCCAATGTCATTGCGACTCCTAGTAGCTCACCGCTATAATCATTCGCGGATGACTGAAGCTCGCCATTGACGAGTGACGAGTGACTCACAACCCAACGATCGATAACTGCGCGCACTTGTTTCCAGGCGCCAAGACATGCCCCGCAGAACTCACCTTTCCCAGACCGAGGTGGACGGATGCCTTGAGACAGGGGTGTCATGAGGATGCAAGTCTTTGATCTGGGGTGTGTGTGGGGGGGAAGAGAATAGGTAGTTAGGACGTTTGCTCGGAACTGTCTGTCTATCAGTCAGCTAACGGCACAGGATGAAGCAAGACCGGGATATGGTAAGAGATATTCTGACAGCGCTCAATGGAACATTCACTAGATGCAAATTCCAGCTTTAATTTTAAATAGATACCTCATATATCCCTCAAAGCTAATATGTGAAGCTCTACCAAAGTCCCAAAACAAGCCCATCTTTCAAACCGTGGTGTTTCCCATTATCTATCCCTATTACCCCCACATCCTCTCCAGGCACCCACTGCAGCAGCAGCCCCTCCCCCACCTCGGGGAGGAAAAAAGGACTTTGGTCTTTGGACCCAGTCCACGAGACATGCATTCCCGTTGTCGACTCCACACCCTTTTTCCAGTTTGTTTGTCTTTCTGATACTCGCATGTAAGTTAGCTATCGTCTCCTCATGCGGATTCCTAGCTTAGTGCGCTGGAGTGTATATGAGTCTGTGAATCTTGTCCCGGTCCAGCCCATCACACCCGTCCATGGATGTCTTGCCTCGAATCGAGTGTCTCAGTCACGGGCCACGCCCCCTCCACTACAACCTGGACCGAGAACCCGTCGAGATCTGAAAGTCATGAGACGATGTGGTTTTCAGACACCCTCTACACTGCACCCTGTGCCTTGCTTTAGTCTTGCCACTCCGAACCTCGGCCTCGCTTTGTTGGGAGGGCGGAAGAGCAGGTTTCCGTGTTCGCTGCCAAGGCCGACGTCGATGCTTTGTATGTATCGATGCGATTTTGCTGATCAAGAGAGGAAACGAGCACACGGCTGTATATAACAGCTTGTAAATCCGGTGCCCAGACAGTGTTGGTCCCAACAGCTGGAGTCAGGTTATCCTCCAAGTTCTGCACATTGTACAAGTCTCGAGTTGCACGTCCTTTATGCTTACCATGGACTTTCCATTGCACCGACCTTGCGCAGGTTGGGCACCATTAAGCAATCCAGTCACATGTCCTCATTCCTCTAGAGAGCCAAGTGTCGTGTCGCAAACTTGGATCTGGCCGCTAGTAATGTCATATCTCGCATCTCACCCATATAACGCTCCAACCAGCCGGCACCATGGCTCTCGCAGGCCGTGTCCAGGAGCTTGAACCAAATACACAACTGTAAATAATCTGAAGGACAAACCATTATGCCATCCCCTGAGCCCTTCCTGATTCTCGGCATGATTTCTAGCAAGCTGCCTCTTTATCAACCCCCCACCCCAGCACTGCATATTAATCACCTGAAGGTGCTGGAACCTTTCTGAATACATGCGGCACTTGAGAATCGGAAACCATGACAGAAGCAGTACTGTTAGTAGCCAGTGCTATCGTCGTATCCTCGATCACGGCAAAGGCGTCTTTTGGAAGCCCACATGAGTACATCTGACTCGATCGCAGCTTTTAGCCATCCCCGCGAGTCGTACTTGGTGGCAAGCGAGGCGGTCATTTCTCTTGCGTTATAACTAGGAGATATTCACTGATGATGTCGTCCAATAATTGCAAATATCTATCGAACCACGTGCTAAAGTGATGAGGCGCGTTATAGCCTTGATCTGCGAGGCCACCCGTCATGGTAGTCCAGAAGGACTCCCCATCGTAGGTCCCTCGCTGTCAGTCTTGCAGTTGAACCTCCGCTTTACCAGCGATCGTATAGCCATGTTTTGCTGCCAAGTAGACCTTGAATAAGTTCACTTGGCTGCTCCGTATAGGCTCTTTTCTTGAGGTTGACAGGTGTCTAATTTCGGCGACGCCAACTAATAACTCGAACAAGATTAATCTATCATCTTCCATGATTTGAGGACGGCGAGCAGCTAAAGTTCGGATTCCAAGGCTGGCCTAAAGAAGATATGATCCTGGCTTCGGATGAACGGGTTATCGTTGTCAACCCTTGCCCAGCCTAGAACCCACGATGGTACGGTCTCAAGTTCCTCTGCTTACGTCCTCGCCGCGCATGAGAAAATACCCAAATCTCCCCGCGAAATGGAACGTCGGGTGAATCTTGTAGATATCTCTCCTGGGCTCGAGTGATGATCTGGCGCTAAACCACCTGTCCTGGTCAATATCGATCGTAGTCGTCTGCTAGGTTCAGAACGGGGCATATCTTGTCTCGAGTGTTCCGGTATTCTCTCGAGTGGGAGGTAGCCAGCAAAACTGAGAGCTGTCATCGACGGCTTCTAGAATCTAGGAATTACTGGGATTATCTCGTATTTTCCATCTCGATGAGTTGACAGCATCGGTGCTTCTGACATGTAACCTGGATATTGAGTTTGGGGTTTCCAAAGACATCCTGAGTCATCAGACCGAAGTACAAATAGAGTGACTCGACAATGAATGCTTCACAGTAGTAAGTCTAGACGGAATTTGCTTCAGGGGGAGGCATAAACTATGGCACTTTGCAAGGGAAATGTCGGCAAGATAACCAGCTAGGTAGGCTGAGCCACATTTACACCGAGCACTGCTGAATCCAATCTGGGCAGATTACCATGCCTCGCATAGCATCTGTCTGTATTAGAACAGCCAGACATCTAAGCAGACTGCCATTTCTTGGAATCTAGTTGGAGATTGCCAGTTTCCTCACCAATAAGGACCATGCTGTTCACTAGGTCATCTACTCAACACACACGTACGCCCAAGTTTCATCACAGGCTAAACATATATATCACCGAATGTAAAGAGCAAAGCGCCTTGAATGCTGTCAGTTCTTGGACAAGTCCGGGTATCGAAACTCATTATCCGCTTCATGCATGCCTCCCAGCCTCTCGGTGCCGCGCCTAGACTATGTGCCAAGGTATCATCATCCAAGTGTTTCCATTCCCCCGTGACCTAAATCATGGCCTTGAAACGGAATGCGACGCCGCAACAAATGCCTCCCCAAATGCTTTGATATGCTCTTACAACAAAAAAGGAAAAAGTATCGGAAAAGGAATGTGCCACCAGCTAAGCCGCTAGATGTGCCTCCTCGCGCGGCCTCTTCCCGAGCCGCAACGTCGGCACTTCAAGGCCCTCAAAGACGTGCGGCGCCGTGCCGTCTTTCAACCGCTCGTAGTGCCTCTGTAGCCGTCTTTCGCCGACAACCAGCTCAAATCCGACCAGGAAGCAGAAGCTGATCTCGAGTCGGGCCAGTTCCGCCTCGCTCACGCCCCCCACCTTGGCCATCTTGGCATGGGGATACGACAGGTCCTCGAGAGCTTTCATGGCCACTCTAAGGCCAGCGAGGACGAGCCGGTGGGCGTTGCGCCGGGTGACCGGGATGGCCCGCTCGTCAACTGCTAGGCGGTGTATGTACAAGGACGTGGCGAGATAGACCGCCGTGCTCATGGGGCAGAACTGGTGCAGCCGCTGTAGATACTGATTTATACTAATAGGAGGCTCGTTCTTGCTGTAAAACTTGCGCGTGATGGCGCTGTGCTGGAGATTGACAGGTTGCGAGTCGGCGCCGACAATGATATAGGGCTCCGACTGAGGAGGCGGCGACATGAGACCCGGAGGTTGCTTCAGCCGGACACCGTCAATGTCTTCCGAGTCTCGGCGATTCGTGCGGCTCTGTGGCGTCTCGGAGACTGGAGGTTTTGCGATGGGCGAGTCTTTGGTTGCCAGTTTCTTGGCCTCCAGCTCGGCTTGCTTCCTCAGCCTGGCCAAGTTCTTGTCCGAGTGCGATCGCACAATGTTCTCCTTCTCGGCCTGCATGCCACTCATGTGCGGCACGGTGGGCGACCTGGGAGGAGGTGTCGGGGGGACGTCGCCGGTTATTCGGACCAGGAGCTCGACGCCGGCGC